>CAAKMY010043095.1:0-11624 GCA_901111285.1 Corrigiola litoralis
TACGGCCCGACTATGGTGGTAATCGTTCACTTGCCGGAATAATCTCCCCAAGGTTAACACAGCAGCCTCTGGAAGTGACCACTCATGATCAGAGACTTGGAGTTTGCACAACAGTACATATACCCAGAAAGAACAGAAAAGAGAGTGAGGAAGAAGTGTTTGAGATTTTCTGTGTGCTCAAATGAGCTGAGGGAGGTCGGTTTTTATAGGACCAAAAGAACTGTTACAAAGGCTAAAATCACGTCCATAATAATGGACATAATTGCAGAAATAATGGCCATGATCTCTGAAATGAATGCCATGATCACTGGAATGAATGAGAGATTCTGTAACGGTAAGAAATGAATCTGGACAAAACAACCAATGAACCTGGACATAAAACCGACCCAAGTGCACCCTAAAAATTAGAGTTTAGTTTAGTTTTATTCCCCAAGCCCAAGCCCAAGCCCATGGCCCGGTCCAGGCAGGCGGCACGCGCGTGTGTGGTCTAGCCCAATAAGGCCCACTCCCACAAAAGCCACTACAAGAAAAACATCTTTTCGCGGCGTTTTTTTAGCCTTTCGTGGCGATTGTAAACGCCGCGAAAACATATCCCATCGATTTGTTATTCGGTGCCGTAGGCTATCGCGGCGATTATCGCAATGGTTGGGCCGTAGACCCAAAATAAACGTCGCGAAAGCCCTGTTCTTTTTCTGGCGAATATACGGCGATTATAATTGCCGCAAAAAGGCCATTTTTAATCACTATAATGATGCCAATTACGTCTATTATAATCGATGCGATAGACCTCAATAATCGTCGCGAAAGCTATAAAATTTCCGTAACGAAATTGTGGCGATTGTAATCGCCACGAAAGACTCTTTTTTACCACCATATTAACTCGGTAACGTCATTTACAGTCGACACGATAGACCTACATAATCGCCACGAAAGACCTCTTTAACTCTATATTTGTTTAGTTACGTCAATTATAATCGCCGCGATAGCTATACTATCAAATTGGCACATTATATAATACATGTCATTAAATTTGATTCAAGTGGCTACATCTCAATATTTCCATTCGAGTTCAATAATCCCAATAGATGAACTTTCATAAATTAACTTACAGTCATACATATATTCAAATTTAATATCATTTTACATAATAATGTCAACATTAAATACAAGAACGTACATGATCCTCAAACATAAACACATGAAATTGTTCTAATGACTTAAACGAGCCAAATAGCCTCTACAAGTAAAAAAAAAGTCTAATTTAGATGATAAAATCTTCACTCCAATATCCTGAAACGTCGTTGCAACCTCTCCGAGTGGATCAGCTACCACTTTTGGTGTTCCACCGTCTCCAGAAGCAAACAACTAAAAGTAAAATAAAGGTAATCAGAGTAGTCTTTCTTCACATCCCAGTAAAACTGGTGCTTGTAGAAAAGCCCAATCGAAATAAATCTTATCACTACAAAATACTTTTAATCATGCAACACTAGCTGATACCACAATTGACATAGAAATGTTGCTTTCTGAAAACACAAGACATAAGTATTATGCAATACGCAAACAGGTTGCTCACATGTTCAACCAGTCAGATACATCGTGAAAAGTTCAGAAAAAGCACCAATGGAAACAATGTTGACTCCACAAGTGCAGAGAATTTCAATATTTTTTTGTTAAATGAATAAAAATTCTCATACTTAAGCTATAAATGATTATTTGCAGGCTTAGAGCACTTACAGTCGGTCTGATTAAGAGCTCAAATAGATTAGGGATCCCAAACTGCTCAACGACCTGGGTCTTAAGTCTATTTTAGCTCACTCCTATCCTGAAAAGGACTACGGGGTCACATTAAAAATAGCTCAATGATCAACCATTGATGATGAAGTTGTAGTAAAAACAGTTACATGCCTGAAAGCCTGAACCTCTGCCAAAAGGATAATAGCGTTTTCCATCAGCATTAAAGTGACACATATTCTCCACAGCAGCGACACAAGGTACCTGGACGTCATTGATATACCACAGAGACACATCATATATCCAAGCACTGCATAAAGAAGGGATTATTAGAAGTTTAATGATCTCCTATTTTAGGTATTAACTGGGGAAACATAAGCCTATTGATCATCGAAGGCTCGGCAGTTAAAAAACCAAACCTTGAGATTTGAGAACATCCGGATTCCTTTAGCAACGTCAATAAATGCTAGCTTCTGCGGAGTTGTAACGATAACTGCAGCTGTTAATGAACAACCTGGCAAGAAAAATAAAATTAGCTACTGAACAGTAACGAAGTTTCTGAAGGTGTTGCATGTTTCCTTCAAATTATGTTTGTCAAGAATAAGCAAATGTAAGAAATACATGGGACAAAGTCAGCTGGATACCACCAGTTCCTGGGGGCATATCAATGATAAGGTAGTCAAGCTCACCCCTGCATAAATATGATTGAACAACTTAGAAAACTCAACATGCCACACTAACATACACTCACCTTTCGCTGCCATTTGTTGCAAGATTTAGGGAAATAGAGTTAATAGGTACAACTAGACCAGTATTTCCATCAATTTGGTTCTATAAGTGAATGAAATAGAAGGGAACACTCTACCACTCAGTTGTAGTAAGAAGTGGGTCGATAACCCCGGAGACTCATTGGACCTCGCATGATTGCACAACCTTGTCCAGCAAATCCAAATGATATTAGTCTGACTCCCAAGTATTCAGTTGGAATTATGCTTCGGGTTTCTGCATTTTGGCAATCGAATAATATTATCAAGAATTTCCAGAACACACAGCTAAATATCAGTTCAAAGAAAGTGTTCTCACCATTTCTAATAGGTGATTCTCAGGCGACACCATAGTGGGCAAACTGGGACCATAAACATCAGCGTCAAAAATACCAACTCTAACACCCATGCCAGCTAGAGTGTAAGCTAGATTTATAGCTACCGTTGATTTTCCTACGCCTCCCTGTAGATGGCGAGGCAAAAAAAGACTTTAGATCCCAATTAGCAACTCTGACTGTCATGCCAATATAAACTGAAGACTTGAGTATACAGCGAAGTGTCTGGAAGTATAATTTGAAACACCCCCATTTACGGAAAGACATGAGAAAGATTTTGCTCAATAATTGGAGTAGGAAACACAAGTCTTGGTCACCAGTACCAACACAGTTGGTCCATATTACTTTCGTAGCAAGCAGTTACAATAGCAATGTAACTATCTAGCAGTACCTACACTAGTCCAGGCTCTCAAGAACTCGCCTTCGAGCCCTCACAATCCGGCACAACATCAAAATTCTTAGCCGGGTACTTAGAGAAGTTCTAAAAAAAAGTTCTAACAAGTCTAAAAAGTTCTACAAAGTTCTATAGATTAGAGAAGTTACTTTTGGCCTCATGCTAGAAGATGATCTCATTGTGCTATCCCATTTGTCAACTTATCTAGCTAAAAAGACTAAAATATTTATAACGTTTATAAGTTCTCTCCCTTCTTAATTTACCAGCACAGATCACCTAAAAGAGCTCTATCTAATTATTTATTTAAAGCACTCACCCTGTAAAGTGCCTTGCACTGTTATTTCTCCAACATGAAGCATGTGATGGTGGTGAAGAAGGGAACATAGAAACAAGTCAGCCTCTTCTTGCGTGTGAACCCTAACAACAATTTTCAAAAGCCTTTCCAACTCTAGAGCAATGAGATAAGCCATTAAGCCCAAAGCCAATAATCAACAGAATGCTGCAAAAAAAAAAAAAAAATCCAGCGATTAAGAGCTTATTCTTACTCTCAAACAGATCAATATAATAAAAACATACAGCAACCAACACAAAGATACCAAGGAACTACAGTGAGACACCCCCACGCTGCACACTTGATGAACATAACAACTTATTCATTTAGCTAGCAGCCAACATAATGTTACGAGTCAAAAGGGACGCATAAGGCACATAACTATAGTCACCCTTGGCAAATCTAGACCAGTAGAAAGAGACAATAGTCCCATAACACAACATAATTCCATTTTTGGTGTCTGTTGAGATCCAAAACATGAACAGCCTCACCCCTGGCCAGTTTTAAATATCCAATGCATTGGATATGACACTAAACATAGGAAATTTGACAAGGAAACAATAAAAAGAAAAGGATCCCAAAAAAATTGATATTCAGTGAGCTCTTGAGGTGACTTGAATAATTGAAAATATGTATGTATACATAGGAAACAACAACAAAATGTGAAGAAGACTCAAGGACGACAATGAGCAACATTTACTCCAACTCTAGAAGCTAATTGAAAACTCTACGTGGTTCCACTAAACGGTACAAAGTAGTGTAACCCTCACAAATTTTGACAAAACAACTAGAAAAGACGCAATGGGTGACAAAGTTCAGAGTCATCTTCTCATAACTTCTAGTCACTAAATGATGACACAAACACCCAAACAGAAGATGTACACATAATGGAAGCATAAAGGCCATACTCCATACTCCATCTACGGCATAAGAAAGGTGATAGCTTGGTTCTTGCTAGCATACCTTACTAACAAATAAAACATATCCGACTAAGCCATACAGAACAAACACCATAATTTTAAGTCCATGCTAGCATCTACCTATGCAAAGAACAACAATTCACTCCACAAATCAACTACAAACTAATTAAGTTCCTACAACAATTAAGCCGATCATAAAATTACAAAGAAACAAACCTTGAGAGGAGGATCAAGACCTCAATAAAACTTGGACGAAAACGACCCAACCACAACTCTAGAAACACATTTGGAATAACATAAACACACACCAATCGACAAAAAACTACTTAAAAAAGTAAAGTCACAAACACACACTTCCAAACTCACTTGACCAGTACCAGTAACATTGCCAACACCAGCCCCTGCCTTCGTTGCCGCGGGTGGGGCCCTCCTTAGTATCACAAGCCTAAATCCAAATCTGCAGAATATACGCCTAGTGTGCACAATAGAAGTGAAGTAACTATATGTTACAACTACAACAAATTAACTTAAGCATAATCTGCGAGTTGAAGAGAAGAACTTAGATGCGCCAGTCTATTTCTCGGGTTCAAGAGAATATCCGGAAAGAAATTTAATTAGACAAGTAAATATCACAATCATAATCTCAAAACTACTTAATTTAACATCAAAGCATTAAAAATCAGAAAATAGCCGAACAATAATCTTAAGTGACGATCCTAATTCTAGTTATTCATGGGTTCATCTCCTAGTTTCCCACTAATGTCACACACATTTAACCTCAAAAAAACATATATGATTTAAACAAGCAAATTAAACACAATGAATTTGAAACTTGTCAAGAACAAACAACCTAAGTAACAATCCTGACAGATCAGACGATGAATAAACCTCATAATAATGCGTACATGTTGTTGCCGCAGCTGAGAATGTTATGGAGAAGAGACAACGGCTAATCTTCGCCAAAAACGCTATCCCCATCCTCCGCGTCATCGTCGTCGTCAGGGCCGCCGGTGAAGGGGCCTCCGCTGCGACGAGTAGCGCAAGTTGAGAATGGATAGGGAAGCACTTGAATTTTCAGCTTGTCAAGGACCTTATCGATGGCAAATTTTTAGTTTTCTTTTAGGGATTTCTTTGATATGGTGAGGGAGAAGTTCAAAGAAGGGAAAGTGGAGATCGAACGAGAGTTTTGGGAGTGGGAGGGAGTTGAAAACTTGAAATTGTGTTGAACGGGTAGTTTGATTTTCCTTTTTGAAGAGAGTAGCGCGACGTGGGGGAAGGGGTGGGGTCTATAGTGGCGTTTTTATGTTAGTTTTTGTGGCATTTATTAATGGCTACAATAGGCTTGGTAATTATGCTATAATAACTTAGCTATTGTGTCGGTTAAGTAAACGTCACGAACTAAATGCCACGAAAGAGTCATTTTCTTGTAGTGATATATGTGTCTCGGATGGCCCTTGCCAATTTTCGTCCTATTACATTTTGGGGCCCAACATGAGGATTTTGCGTGTGTTATAGGTCATAAAACCGGCATTTTTAAGCCGATTTTTGATTTTCCGCGAAATGTTCTGAAAGTAACCAAGCATGATCCTAGGGTCAATTGAAGTGTTATAAAAAGCATATGACAATATCACTCCTTCATCTTGATAGTTTGACAGTGTGTTTAGTGTTCAATTCGAGCATGTGCGTAATGGACAAAACCGATCGTTTGGGCTACATCAAAGCTACTTTTTGCCCTTTTACTTGTTCCATTTACATATATATGTGTCTAGGATGACTCTTGCCAATTTTCGTCCAATTTATTTTCGGGGCCCGAAACGAAGATTTTGCGTGTAGGTCATAAAGACCAGCTTTTTCGATCGATTTTTGATTTTTCGTGAAATGTTCCGAAAGTGACCAAGCATGATCCTGGGGTCAATTGGAGTGTAATAGAAGCATATTGCAATGTCAGTCCTTCGTCTTGGTAGTTTTACGGTGTGTTTAGCGTTCAATTCGAGCAAGTGCATAGTGAACAAAACCGATGGTTTTCGCTAATCGAAAACTACTTTTTGCCCTTTTTCTTGTTCCATTTACAAATATATGTGTTTAGGATTACTCCTGCCAATTTTCGTCCAATTCCATTTTGGGGCCCGAAACGAGGATTTTGCGTGTGTTGGTCATAAAAACGGGCTTTTTCGGTCGATTTTTGATTTTTCGTGAAATGTTATGAAAGTGGCCAAGCATGATCCTAGCAAAAATTGGAGTGTAATAGAAGCATATTGCAATGCCACTCCTTCGTCTTTGTAGTTTTACGGTGTGTTTAACGTGCAATTCGAGCATTTGCATAATGGACAAAACCGATGGTTTGCGCTATGCCAAAACTACTTGTTACCTTTTTTTTTCTTTTTCCATTTACAAATATATGTGTCTAGGATGGCTCTTGCCAATTTTCGTCCTATTACATTTTGGGGCCCAACAAGAGGATTTTGTGTGTGTTATAGGTCATAAAACGGCTTTTTTAAGTCGATTTTTGATTTTCCGCGAAATGTTCCGAAAGTAACCAAGCATGATCCTAGGGTCAATTAGAGTGTTATCGAAGCATATGGAAATGCCAGTCCTTGTTCTTGATGATATTACGGTGTTTTTAGTTTTCAATTCGAGCAAGTGCATAATGGACAAAACTGATAGTTTGGGCTACGTCAAAGCTACTTTTTGCCCTTTTCCATTTACAAATATATGTGTCTAGGATGGGTTTTACCAATTTTTGCCCAATTCCATTTCGAGGCCCGAAACGAGGATTTTGCGTGGGTTATAGGACATGATATTCGGCTTTTTCAATCGATTTTTGATTTTTCGTGAAATGTTCTGAAAGTGACCAAGCATTTTCCTATGGTTATTGACGCATATGGCAATGTCACTCCATTGTCTTGATAGTCTTACGATGTGTTTAACGGTCAATTCGAGCATGTGTATAATGGACAAAACCGATTGTTTGTGTTACGCAAAAGCTACTTTTTGCCCATTTTTTTGTTCTATTTACAAATATCTGTGTTTAGGATGACTCCTCCCAATTTTCGTCCAATTCCATTTCGGGGCACGAAACGATGATTTTGTGTGGGTTAGGTCATAAAACCCGGCTTTTTCGGTCGATTTTTGATTTTTCGTGAAATGTGCCGAAAGTGACTAAACATGATCTTAGGGAAACTAAAGTAAACTAAACTAAACTAAAGTCAACTAAAATAAACTCACAATCTGAAGTGAAGTATAAAAGAACAGAAAGATACAAAAGAACAGAAAAGATACAAAAGAACAGAACAGAAAGATACAAAAGAACAGAACAGAAAAGATACAAAAGAACAGAACAGAAAGATACAAAAGAACAAAAAGATACAAAAGAACAGATTAGAAAAGATACAAAAGAACAGAACAGAAAAGAAAACTAAAAAGGCCATTCTTGTCTCTCTCCGTCTCTTTCCTTTTCTCTCTCCAAGAACACACATTCCTTCAACTGGAGAAGACAACAATGGCGTATGTTATAAATTCTCCTCCTTACCCCAAGGTGCTCACCCTTGGGGACATTGGTACCTACATGAATCTAATAGTAGACATGTTTAGAAAGGTTCTTTAGTCCTACTCTTTCCGCTGAACACATGGAGATAGCCACTATTGCTGACCATGGGGATTTCTACCTACCCGTCGTCGACCTTGACTTCTCTTTACCAATAGTCTACCAGTTTATGTTTAGGACTGGAACTGGAGGCGGCCGTGTTCCGCGCATGCGGCATTACCTTCAAGATGGGTGGTAAATGTATCGTGATGCTCGACATATTATGGTGGCAGACACTCTATTGTTCATGTGGGATCACTACGGTTTGATGATCAAGTATATTCCGGAGGGACAATTAGGGAATATGGGGAAATATTTTGGGAAAGCAATGACTGAGCTCTATAAAGATTTAGTAGAAAAGCCTATTACAAAAGTTCCTAGATCTCTAGTTGTAAGTTAGGGTTCTGGGTTTGGGTGGGTTTGAGTTTGGGCTATTTTCTTGAGTTGTTTTCTTGGTTTGGGTTTTGGGGTTGGGGTTAGGGTTTCCTGGTTGTGGTTAGGGTTAGGGTTTCTTGTTTGTTCTAATTTGTTCCTTTGGTTTTTCCAGATTACAATTCGTCATGCAGGTCAAGGACAGTTTACAGTTCGTGTTGCAAGTGAAGGACAAAGAGAGCAACCACATGGTGTAAGTTTCAAATCTTAAACTCAAACTAGTTTTGTAACCCCATGCAATGCATGGGTTAATATGAATATTAAATATCTTAATAAATAAAATATCTATACACCTTATTATATTAAACAATTTTTTCAAATGATGTATATATATTTTCATAAGCAAATTTATTTGAGTTTATTAATTTACGGTCAAAAACTCAATAAAATACTTATTAAAATCGAATAATAATCAGATTTTTTTACCTTTAGCAGCCGATTTTTGGGACAACAAACATATGATCAAATGAGAATGACTCATTTGGTGAGAAGTGAGAAAGAATCTAGACCACTCATCTCCTCTAATCTAACCGCTCAGAAAAATAGCAAAAAAAAAAAAAAAATTATGAAACCCAAAACTGAGCGCGCGTTATTTCATTTTCTCTCTCTTCTTTTCAGACATCATAACTGCTTCATTTCCTCTCTTCATTTCCTCTCTCTTCTTTCACCTAGAAAAACCTCTCAAATTCCTTCTCAAAATTTCGAACTTAAGGTGTTTTTTTCCTGTTAATTCACGTCTCGTTTTGCTGCATTCTACTTGCGGTAAGTTTCCTCTACTTTTTTTCGCTTCTTGTTGCTTTGTATGTTCATTTTCTGAATTTTACGCTTTAAATTTTTTAAGTTTCTTTGTGTTTATGATTTTTGATGTTTTCATATGTTATTGTACATGTTTTATTTTTGTTTTATGTTGCGGTAATTTTTTTTTGTTTTTTATGTTTGTTTTGTGTTTTATTTATTTATGTTGTGTTTACTATGTTTGCATGTGATTATTCTGTGTAGTTTTTAAGTTTTCAGAGTTTAATTTATGTTTATTTAGTTTATGTTGTTTTTATTTCTTCAAATGCTTTTGTTTTAAAGTGTTTTAGGGTTTAGAGTAGAAGTTAACTTGTGTATAGTTGCGTTGTTGTTAAAATGTTGTTTTTAGAAGTGATTTTCTGTGTATTTTTTAAGTTTTCTGTGTAGTTTTTAAGTTTTTTTTGTTTTAAAGTAGTTATTTTTTTTTATTCCTGTGTCAGATTTGAAAACTGATAGTAAAAATAGATCTATTCTTTTGGAGTCTAAGTGGTTTAGCCTTTACAGTCAATAGTTTGCAATATTCAAAGTTTGTTGTGTAATTTTAGAGTGAAATCTCTTTAGGTTTTAGGATTAAAGTACATGTATATTCAAATTCAATCTTGATTTATAGAGTTAATGTTCATTACTTGCCAGAGTCAATACGAAAATGTATTCAAAGTCAATCCTTATATATAGAGTCAATGATAGTTACTTGCCAGAGTCAATACCAAAATGTATTCAAAGTCAATTCTGATATATAGAGTCAATTGTAGTTACTTGCTAGAGTCAATACAAATATGTATTCAGAGTCAATATTGATATACAGAGTCAATATCAATATGTATTCAAAGTCAGCCGTTTCTATTTTAACATTTATGTTGTATTTGTACAGGTTTGAAATTTTAAAATGGGGAAACCTTCTGATAAACCTTCAAAGAAACGATCAAAAGATGGGGACCGAAGAGACGATGATAGTATGTTATTTGTTCAATTTCTTCATTTTTTTGTTTTAATTCTATTCATTGTTGTTAGTTTTATATTTAACATTTTGTTTTTGTTATTTGCTTTGTAGTGAACAATGCATCAAAGAAAATTGTCTTGCGTTGTCCGAAAAGTAAAGCCATGGAAATGGTTGTACCGAAGAAAAGGAAAGGCACGGAAGGTGCAATGATTGTATCGAAGAAGGCTAAGAAGATCTCTAAAAAGTTGGATGAATCTGCTGCATTAGAAGCACCGGCTAAAGAAGTGTATGTTTCTGAAAATCCTTTAATAACATTTTTGTGCATTTTTTTTGTTGATAATGATCTTATCACATTTTATGTTGATTTTGTATGGTTCATTAACTTGACTTGTTATGCTTTGTTACTTGATTTTGTATACTTTAGTAACTTGACTCTGAATAGATTGTTTAGTGTTGACTCTGAATATATGTTAGTGTTGACTCTGTAAAGTAGTTGAAATTGACTTTGAATATATGTTAGCATTGACTATGGGAAGTAAGAAACATTTTTTATTGGTCTGATGTGTTTTTCCTATTTGTTTTTATTTGTTTTTTAGTGAACCTACATACGCATGCAAGCCAACTGGATTGTATGAACTTATTCATAGTCTTTCACCAAAGCAGATTGATGATGTCATAGAAATAGGCTTTGGTGGTCTATTGCATTTGCATCTTGTTGAAACACCAACTGCTTTGTTGAAGCCCTTGATAAATAATTTCAATCCTGAAACTCATATGATGTTTCCGCGTACAAATAAGGAGTTTGATATTACAAAGTATGATGTTCATGATCTCTTTGGTTTATCTATGGTGGCTGAGAAAGAGTTTGTGGAGGTTATCACGAGGAATAGGGATTGTACCCCTGATGATGATCGGTTGAAGTTTGAATGGAGGTCGAGTTTTGGTATTGAGGGGAAAAAAGTGTTGCATATCAATAGGTTCTGTGATAGGATTGCTGCTCTTAAAGAGGGTGGTGATGAATTTAAGAAACTGTTTGTTGCTTATGCCATGTCTGGCTTCCTGACTCCTACCTCTAATAAAAGTCTAGAGTTTAGGATTTTGCATGCTATTGATAATCCTCGTCATATCAAGAAATATGATTGGTGTTCGTTCATCCTGAAACGGTTGACTGCTGCTATTAAGGAGTTCCAAGCGGGGAGAACCAGTAGTGTGTGTGGTTGTATCTTTGTATTGCTTCTGGTCTATATGCACTGTTTTATTATGCGCGTGTTTTTTGAGGGGTGAGGAGGGTTTGTTTTGGGTCGTTGATCTGTTTGATCTAACAGTCTACATTCTTTCTCACTTCTCACCCTAGAAGGTTTTCTCACCGGATCAGAGCCGTATATATATATATATATAT
>CAAKMY010043098.1:0-14295 GCA_901111285.1 Corrigiola litoralis
TATATATATATATATATAGAAAAGTAACTACCATATAAGAAGGTCCCGCTTCAAACTTACTATCTCATTCCATCTCCAATGACTTAAAAATGAATATTCAACCATTTTTCTTTCAACCTAAATGAAAAATTCACGATAGTGCGTCGTGCCATCATTCATGTCTACGCCTTTTTGTCTTCCTTTCTCTGCTGATATCAATTAAATATTCACAAATATTCAAGTACACTGCTAATTGCTCCTTGTGTTCACTTATAAGATAATGTTTTGATTTTGATACTATTTGAAGTCATATTTTAACCATTAACAACTCAAGGTATATAGTTTTAAAAATATAAAAAATATCATTATCTACAAGTATTTTGAAATACAAACTAACTATTAGAAATTTATAATATTTTCAAATATATATATTGAATTATTGATGGTTAAGGTATAAATTACAAATTTACTATTTGGAAATTTATAATATTATCAATTATATATCTTGAACTATTGATGGTCAAAGTATAATTTCAAATAGTGTCAAAGTCAAAAAATTAACTTACGAGTTGAACAAAGGGAGTATGTTAAATTCAATGAACTTGGGAATAATATGAGAAACTCCACACAAATATGTAGATAAATTATATAACAAACTTTAAATTGGCCAAATAATAAGGTTTCGAGCACGAACTAGGGTTCCAATTAAATTCGAATAGAGAAACTTAATTAAATGAGACTTTTGTATATTTCCTCGACTGTTATTTGCCATTGTTGCTTTGTGTAACTTCCACCACAAAAGTTGATAGTAAAAGAGAGATGAATTGAAGTGTAGTAAATCAATGAGTCAATTGTTGAACATGCTATGTTGGGGAAAAAAAAAAGATAAATGGTGTGTTTAGTACGTAAGTCATTTCAATCACCTTATTTCATCAGTCTACCTTATTTTTATTTCTTTTTTATTTTCACCATCCAGTTTAGTATACGAGCCGGGTAGGACCACTTAAGGCGACAAAGCTCTCCCTCATGAGTTTTAACACTGTTGTATTTCCAGGGCTCAAACTCGAAACCTTTAGTTGGTTGAGTTGGTAGAGTCCCCTGCCAACTCAACCAAGTGCTCATGGGTATCATTCTACCTTATTTGTCCAAAGTATCATTCACCTTAAATCTTAAGGTTTGTTGGTAACACCACCTGAAAAAATAAGCTACTTGGGGAACCTGAAAAAAGTCGCCTAAAAAAGTCAAGTTCTATAGACATTTCCAGGTTTAATGTACCTTTTCAGTCAGTGTTTAGGCCCTGTTCTCTTCAATGGAAACTCGTAAAACTGCACTAAACTGAACTAGAAGGAATTGGAGAAAAATAGAAAGAACTGGAGAGAACTTGAAGGAAATGAAAAGATCTGGAAGGAGTTGGAGAGGACTGAAAAGAACTGGAAGAAACTGAAGAGGATTGGAAGGAACTGAAATGAGTTGAAAAAATAGAAGGAATTAAGTGGAAGGAACTGAAGACAACTATAAGAAGTTGAAAGAAAATGGAGAAAATTGGAAGGATTTGGAGAGAACTGGAAGTTAAGGAACAAAAACTTATTGAAATTCATGTGAAGAGAACATGACCTTATAATCTTTTTGACATAAAGGGGCATATTAATTAAGATTTACTTTTTAGTAGATGATATGATAAATTAAAAGGGGGGTAAAGGTACACGAAAAGACTTGGACGGAAAGAAAAATGAATAAGATTAGATCACTTACATTTTTTTTTTAACGTGAGATGGAAGTTGGTAATGATTCCGGAATAAAGTACTCTTAATTTAAGTGGTAGTATTTTAAGAGAAGAAATGTGCATTAGATAGGTGTTGAAAAGGTGAAACGTAGTGGTCGTTTGGTTAACGCATACTTGTTTAAGGATTTGAAATTCGTATGAGTTATTGGAAATTTAGGAGGTTGTGTGATATCCCACATTTGAGATTGAGATTTGATGAGTGCTTAAATTGATTGATATATAATACTACTCATACCAATAGGATGCATCTTCTTTTCATGGAGCCCATTTACTTAGAAACTCCACAGTTAAGCGTGCTTGGCTGGGAGTAGTAGTTCAGGATGGGTGATCTCCTGGAAGTTTCCCATGGTGTGTACAAGTGAGGACAAAGTGTACTAGAAAGACCTGTGTTGGTACATTGGGGTCAGTGCACAGTCAGGAGAGCCATATTTAGTGACATTGACCAGCCCGCAAGGGGTTGCGGTGTTACAAGTTGTGCGGTTGACCATAATCTAATAGAATATATGAGCTAGGAATTTTAATGTAATTAGTAATTCCTACAAAATAGTGGCTAACTCATTTTCCCCGGGTCAGACATAATTCCTTCATATTCCACGTGGCGAAATTGCAGTTTTACCCTTGAAAATTATATATGCTTGCAATTTAATAATAAGGATAGTTATAGAGAATATAATTGTATTTATTAGCAAATTAATGAGAATTGCATCAGTTCAACCAAACAAAATGGATGAATTAGCATCCTGAAAACACAAATCCATAATGTTAATCAAACTTATTATGGCCAATTTCCTAAACTTCATAAATGATTTTTTAATTCAAAGAAAGGTATACGAGCCAAAGACCACTTTTTTTTTAATGGAAATCAATTAAACTATTTCTGAATGGACATACAACATCTATAAAGCTTAGAAAAGTTCAAAGCTAAAATACAAAAATAAGACTTACAACTCAAACAACTAACTAAAATCATATTGGAACACTACTTTATATTCATGGTAAACTTCTTTTCGTGAACATGATCTTCCAAAAAGTGTTTTCATAATCAAACTTATTATGGCCAATTTCCTAAACTTCATAAATGATTTATAATTCAATCATTCAATATCTTTTCAGGCAAAGAAAAACACATTATGTATTTTAGTTACTCAAATGTAGAGATTTATAATGTACAATAAAACTTTGTTTTTGTGACATGATCTTCCAAAAATTGCATAACCAAATGACCATTTATTTGGTTATTTTAATCAAGATTTCATTGATCATTAATTATACCCGTAACAAGGATGATGGTAGCCCTCAACATCCCTCTTGAAAAAGTGTTTTCTTTTTTTTTGGTTGCCATGATGGGCCTAATTAAGTACAAAGGGAGGTTCCTTCTTAGTCAACCGAAATGAGAAGAGTTTGGACAAACTAATAGAAACAATTTGAATCACTCTTTACCCATCTCGATTCCCTGTTAGGCTAAGGCTTACATTCAGTTTACGGTCTGTTAGATCTCCTTTTTTCTTCAGTACCCACTCTAACTCCCTCCTTACTTTGAGCTACACAAGGGTGGGTACAATCAATTGAGCAATTACAGCAACATCGAAGTCAGCACCAAATCAGCTGTTATTATAAAATCATCAGGTCCACATCAAATGTTAAGCTCCTCTTGGCCGTTTTTCGTGGTTAAAGCAAAAAGTAAGAGAAGTTCTATTAGTATCTCAAAAGTGAAATTAATATTTGGGCAGTGGCTCCTTGTTTCTGGCTGTACTTGATTTGTTTTACTCAAGACTATGTTTAAATTTGCATATTGTTTAGAAATTTTTTATGGGTAAATAGACAATTTTTCTTAGCATCTTAAACTCGATTTCTAGCCTAACCTAACAATAGCGCGCAGGTTAGTCGAGTAGGTAATGACATTGTTCAGTTCTTTCGTACCGAATTTGGTACTACCTTCTACTTAGCCGCCTTAGGTACAACCTTTTTACACGAGATTCCAAACCTTCCTCATTGATAAGGGTTATAACTAAACCCATATATGAAAAGATACCATCTAAACTGAGTGTCACACGGTGAACTTTATAATTATTTGGGAGTAAAATTAAAGGATTCCTTTCATAGTGAGTATCCTTAGCTAATGGAAATTGAATTATATTTTGTGAAACATTTTGTGCTTTGTTAATAGATAAATAGGACATTGGCAGTTTAGCACCGCTAATAGGATTGTGTACTGCAGTACATAGTACTTTGTATACGCACGCGTGCCAGCACGAAGGGTAACATTGTAATTTCGGTATTTTTCTTTATTTTCAACCCCAAAAGTCCAAAACCCGTCCTTCCCCATCCCAAAGACCCAACAACTCATTTCTCCTCACCCTCTTCTCTCTCTTTCTATTCCCTCTTCCTTCCTCCTTCCTCCCTCCTTCCTCCTTCCACCATTTTCTCTCTCCTCAATTTACTCCTTGACGGGTTGCAAGTAACGGCGATTTAGTGGTGGTCATGGCGTGAATTTCGAGGGTTTTCAGAGTGATTGTGGACGTGGTGGCGCCGTCGGGTTTGAGGGAGGTGCACGAGGGTATTGGGGAGGGGCTGGGGAAACTGCGCGAGGGTGGATGAAAGGCGCGAGAGGCACACAAGTGTGTTGGGAGGGGCTGGGAGAGCTGTGCGAGAGAGGGGAGGAGATGGGGAAGCTGCTAGAGGTAGGGGAGGGTGTGGGGAAGGGTGGTCGGGCGGTGGAAGGTAGGGCTGAGGTTTTTTAGGGTTTGGTTGTTATTTTTGAGTTTTTTAATTTGATTTTTTTTGTTATGGATATTGCTTTTGTTTTTTATGGACATTAGTTATGGTTTTTCTGGATATCAATATTATTTATCTATGGATATTAATTTAAATTCTATGGACATTGAGTATAAAAATTATGGATATTGATATTATACTTTATGGACATTAGTTAAATTTGTTATGGATATTGATGTTAGCTTTAATGGACATTACTTTACTTTTAATGGATATTAATATATGTTATTATAAATCTTATTTATAACAATGACGTTTTCCAAAAAATGGAAAAAGGAAAGAGAAAAGTAAAAAATTAACCAAGAAAAAAAATGTCAAACTGAAGAGTCGAACACTAGACCTCCGCTAGAGCTGAAGAGTGAGTTCCAACACATTACCAAGTGAGCTAGATCTGTTCCTTGATTTTATAGCCACACAATAAGTATAAAACAGCCCGTGCCGGTTTATCTATCTCCACGTTTGCTGACGCACGTGCGCCGCACGCGTCCCTATACTCTCACGCCCTCTCTCCTTGTCTGTCGCTACACGCGCCCCTGTGTATACCAAGTATGGTATACACCTGTACACAGTCCAGGGATTGGTTTAGCACCAAGGAAACGCCAAAATATAATTTTTCGTGGTTAACTACGACTAATATAGGAAGATTGATAAAAGTGCGTGTCAATTGAGAAGAAGTCTCTGATTACCAATTTTTTTTTTTTTTTTCTGGTTGCACCACTTCTGAATATATATAACATCAATTTAGAGTAGCAACTCGATGCAAACCCTTGGTGAGGTCAAAGGAGGATCTCAAATACAAACCAAATTTCTACCAAAATAACAATAGTGCCATAATGGAAGCCATCGACTTGCACTTGCCACTTGCAAATGTGCAAAATATCGATCATAGTAATAAAGTTCTCCCTTTAACGATAAAGAGAAACTACATGGTAGAAAACATCGTAGATTCATAGTGCATTGAACGAAAGGTGTTTTGCGATAACAGGAGATGCGTGCTTGCTTTCGTCCAAGGAAAAAGAATAAGCTATAAGCTAAAAAGGGAGCAACTTGAACGTGGTGAGTTTTCACGTTGTTTTGCAAGAAAAAGACAAGAAGTTCAACGTTGTAAATCTTTTCCACACCATGCTTTTAAATACATAAAGCCAAGCTTCTTGATATTCAAATGATATTAAGAACTAACAAACACTTTCAGAAAACTTGATCACATGAACTATTTAATACACCTCGTGTACTTAGCTTTATGACTTAATAAAGTCATGATGATGGTGGACTATGGTATATGCACAGACACCACATAGAAACAAAAGAGTTAGTTGCCTGTAAGTTATGAAAATGATTTTCTTATTTAGACTAGTCAACATTAAGGTTTCAACATCGTAATTAGTCATTTTATCAATTTTGCATTGCTTGATTACCTTAACTAGACAAGATTACTCGTAGATCATAGTTGTCGCACCTTCGTTTGCAGAAAATGGATGTATTGGGTAAGCAAATACTACTACGTTATATTTTTTCTACATAAAAGCATGCACACGACACACCTATGATTTGTCGGTGCCTAATCAGTGATCAGTAATCATAGAATTGTGTCCTCGACCTTCGTCCGTTGGTTAGTTGAAGGCTATGAAAAGAAAGACATCAAACTTGCTTGCTTGTCAAACATAGGAAATCCCTTACAGTATGAAAATTGCTTAGACATTAAATATAACATGAATGCTGAAGATCTAACATGTTCATGCATTCAAACAGACAAAAAGCCATATTTAAACCTTGCTGATGAGGCATCTACATGGATTGAAAATTACGTGAATCCTAAAAGAGTGATTGAAGTCAGAGTTCGGGCCCTTTAGGCATTAACTAGAATTCAGGCAGAGCAGAGACCCTTTTCGATTTTTCCGTATTATTTTTTTCTGAACTTCACAATAATATATGCTGATACTTTATAAGAATTAAGAGATGTTCGAGCTATTAGAAATTTTATTCCCTATCAACTTTCAACTTTTATATAAGCACTCACCTTCTCCTATTCATTGTATCATCTCACATAATTAGTTCAGAATCATATAATCACAATATCACATTATGAGGTTAAAGTTCAGCTCTTAAGGGCTGAACTTTCCGCATCCCCGTACAAGCCGTCAAAATATATGGTCCATACACCATTATTGAGCCATCATACACAGATTATATATATGTTTGTCAAGTAATGTTTTGACACAAGTGTTAGTATATTTAGTCAGGGTCATCTTGCAGTATAAAATTATCTAATTTTAACTAATAGTATGACGAAAGTCACTTTTTAAAGCATGAAAGGTTAGTGACAACCGTAAAAGTATAATTGTTATTTAATTATTAGAAAAATGATTTTTTACTTTTAAATTAAAAAAAGGTCATTTTTCGCAATGTTCTTAGTCATATACCAAATTAATTCAATCTATGAAGTGGTCGTTCTAATCGTCTTATGATCATAGTCTCGTACAGTGGCGGATGTATGTATAACACTACGGTCGGAAAGCAAAATTTTTTTTGAGTTTTAATGCAATTTTGATGCTGAAATAAATTAAAATTTTATATATTTCATATAGAAATGCTACTAAAATATGTGAATGGGACACCGGAAAAATAAAGGGGCACCGGACAAATAAATTTCTGGATCTGCCACTGGTCTCGTATATAGTAATTTGCGATAATTTCTTGGGAAAAGGGGCTCAAGTTTCCCAGCTTGTCATGCAGACATGAAGCAACATCAGTACGGAGTACAAGTTTAATGAAAGGGCTGATCATTTGCTTATCAACTTTCAACTGCTTCCAGAGCTGCAGCATTTCTACAATTTGTCTATGAAAATAGAGTTCTACTGTATGTAGCTTATAACCTCAATCCCAGATGCATAAGCAGACCAACAATCAAACCGGAAACTCCAAGGCAAGATGATTCTATGATGTCTACAGTCTACATATGAGTACTCCGTACACGCTAAGAGAATTCAGTAACCTTGCAGGACTTTGAGAACACTTTCTGTATCTGGGGAGTGGGGACACTACAGTACAGTACAGAACCTGGACACTTTGATTTAGTCACAAACTCACAACGAAAACTAGCAGAGTTCCTTAAACTAGCCAGGTCCAGTCCTCAGGATTCACACCCATTCACAATCGTTATTATCAAGCTCCAAGTGACAGAATTTAAGTTCTCAATACTCTGCCAGCTGGTACAAGTTTCTGTGCAGATAACTATAGATAGATAGAAGTAAACAAGTAGAGTACTTTATTAAATTTGGTAGATCCTGTCTAGCTATTAGGAAAATAAATCGTTGTACGCCATGGAAAAATGGCAACTTGGCAAGTACAACTTGCTAATTTGGATGATAAATAGAATTAATTAGCAAAAGTATCTAGATCCTGGTGGTGGTGGAAAGTAAACAAATTACAAAGGTAAAAGTTATGTGGAATTAGGTTGGACTAATGAGAACTATCTGTACTTTCAAAGACAGTGGATTTGAGTGATCTTCTAATAGAGTTATTTTAACAACTTGATGTTTTATAGCACTAAAAGAGAATAATTACAACCACATGGTCTGCCGGTTTGGCAAAATAAATATAATTTTGGATAAGTGATAACCAATTAACCACTGCAGTCAAGCTCTCAGATTTAACTAATATACTCTCTCCATTCACTTTTTCTTGGTTTTGAAGTCAGAATAAAGGCATAGATGCAAATCGCTGTGCTACTATAAGTGACCGATTCCTGAGTATAATTAGCCATACTTAAGGTTCTAATGAAAAACTTTGCTCATCGACAATGGAAGCTTATGAATTTATCATAAACATAAGTAAATATGAAAACCAAATAGGTTGTAAGTGAAATCACCTCATCATAGGGACTTCAGATATTGAGACTTGTACCTTTGATTCATTGAAATAGTGCCCCTTATGCATAGTGTCCCTTAATACAGCTATAACATCTTAAGGCCACCTCTTCCTCTGTTTCAATGGTCAGATAACTCAAAGAAAGAAGAATAAAACAGCACGTCTAGCTAGCCCTTACAACTTTCTATGCAGACACCAAGAGCTGCATAACATAAGAAAAGGTCAAGAGAACAGCTCGTGATCAACAAGATATCAAAAAGAATGGCAGCCGCAACTTGCAAGTAGGTGTACGCAGTGTTTCATTGATCAGTCTTGCATATCAGATTAATTGAATAAACACGAATGATTAGCTTAAGCAAACACTTGTCAGATGAGTTGTACTTCACATTGTAATGTTGCCTCATAAAAGCATATCCAGGGATATCAGGTTAGGAGTCCTTTGGATTCCATAGAAAATGTGGAAAGCTGCAGATCCTGGAACGCATGGCTGCATGCACTGCAGTTCTAGATAAACTTTAATAAACTTGATCAAAGTTGTGTTCCCTGAATCCTGAAATATTAAACTAAGAAATCGAGTTTAATGACCAGGAAGTGAGGAACTGAGGAACTATATTTTATTTTGCAAGGAACTACTTGAATACCTGATTCAAGGACGACATATAGTCAAGACAGTACAAGTTGCTAATTGAGGATAACTGTAGACAGTTGGATGTATAAGTTAATACTTTCAAGAGGGAACAGATCAACAATAATACACAACTTTTTTCGTCATAATGTAATTAGTTTACTTGAAATAGCATTCTGCCAGCTCTCTCTCTACCAGTACATAGAATGATGTCCTTTGTGAATTACCATGCAATTAAGTTTACGGGCTTGTTCTCAGGATAGTATAATTAAGTAATTAACCAAGAACCTATGATGTCCAATCTAAAAATGTTCAAGCACTTGCTTTAAAACTAGGACAACACTGAGTTGCTTGCTGCTAGTCGACCATTAGT
The DNA here is from genome assembly GCA_901111285.1 of Corrigiola litoralis. NCBI lineage: Eukaryota > Viridiplantae > Streptophyta > Magnoliopsida > Caryophyllales > Caryophyllaceae > Corrigiola > Corrigiola litoralis. Next base: position 9,403 of record CAAKMY010043098.1, read on the forward strand.
ATCGATAATCCAATTGACGAAATCATGTCTTTGTGATTTCTGTTAAACCACTTCCAAGCTATCAAACATTATGATGAAAGAAGGATCACCAGTCGCAAAAAACTAGCCGAAACTTGAATTCAGAAGCTCATAATCAACCTCACAAAATGAGTTGAATCATACAGACAACAAAAGCATGCACATATAGTCCAAAGCCAGGAATAACTTTACTAGAATTGGATCAAACTTAACGTGGTGGTAAATGCCTAAAAGTCAGCTGCACACTGCTAATTATATTAAATAAATGTAATACATCCCTGTTATTACACTGTAACAACAGTGTAAGCTGATAAGTGAGAATCAGCCACACAGTAGTAACAAAAGCCACTCACATCTAACGAAATACATGAGATTATGCATGTTTCTGGTTACAAGAGCAATAAATCAGGGTAGACAGAAATACAACTCGCTGATTATAATACGCAGTTTTAGACATTAAACTACAATTAAGTGCTCCAAGTTGCTCTGGTTTTGCTGTCTATCTGGATGTGGAAACTTTATCACAAATTTACTATCTATTGTAAATCTGATTTGTTTAAGTGGTCACATGCTTGTTCAGTGATTTTGCCATTGTTTCGCAATACCATCATAACCGCCAAAAATTGGCTGTATCTTCGAAATTTTCAGGGAAACCTGCATTTGATGCTCATATGCTCGGTCGAATAGGATTCTTCAAAATACAAGTTGGCATGAACCTATGCTGGCCAATTTGCAATCAGATTAAAACACTAACATTTGCTAATAGTCTTTAGTCAATATTATATAATCTACTGATGGAATATGAAAAAACTGTAAAATGTCCTACATGAGCTCTCAGGGGGCTCTCATGCAGACACATGAGTTGATAACAATCAAGTTGATTTACCTAGGACATGGACTAATAAGGAAAAAGTGACTTTAATTTGAAGGTTAAACTATGCTTGATTTGAAGACCATCTAAATAATGCTTCTAGGAATGAAGACACTTTCTGAGCATATTTCTGATATGCACGAGCATAAAAGTTAGTACTTCTTTGACGAATTCTGACATCCCTTTTACATCTCCATGAAGGAATTCCAGCTCGCGTTTTTTAGCTCGTGATAATTACAATTATAAAATTTATACATTAATAGACCATTGGATCCTAAGATTCATTCCTTAGTATATTTGAAGCTGATCACTAAGAGGCTAAGCCCTAAGGCCAATGTATTTGAAGCTGATCACTAAGAGGCTAAGTCCTAAGTAAAAGACTCTTCAGTCCAAAAAAGAAACAGATGCGTGCTCAACATTAATCAGACCCTCAAATAGGTGTAACTCGATCCGGAACTAGTCCAGTCCTCAGATCTATTTGTCTTAATGTTGCAGTACGCGAAGCTTTAATTTAGATCTGCGACAAAAGTTATAGTACAGAGTCTAAAATAGTATGAAATTTTTGTTAGATTCTTTATTAATGGCTAAAGAAGGAAACTTGTACTCCGTATATAAAAGTGGAAGGGAAATGGCTATAGTTCAAGTTGCCAAGATTGTTACAGTACAGGCAATGCCTGAGGAAGTACACGAGTTATTAGTAAGATATAAGCGATGAGAAACTAAGTTCACAATCAGTGATTATTGCATGTACTTTCCGAGACACCAGCATTTCAGATAAGAAAAGCCTGTTAAGCAGTGATCTTCCGAAAGCAATACTTTTGTGAAGAATCCCAACCCAAAGAGTTTCACATGTGAGTGTCCCACATTGATAAAATAGAGGAGAGAGTGTCCATCTTATAAACCAAGGAGTTACTCCACCTATTACCAATTGGTTTTAGGATGGAACCTCACTTGGGTTATATTGTGGGCTCTCTCTCCTCCTTGTGGGTGTGGCCCAGGCCCATTATGAGATTTAACAACTTTGGCTCCCTGTAATTACAGAGCCAGCGTGATATCTTACATGCCAATTTTAGCTCTCTACTTATCACTCTTGCATATCAGATTACTTCACAAAATGCAAGTGGCTAGGCTAAATGCACGTACACACTGTATCGTCAGATTAGATGTAGTTTACAATGCTCTTCAAACGCAATAGCAGCTTGTATTTCAAAATAGACGCAAGAACTGCAAATCATTCAAGAATTACACTTGAGTAAGTTGTTATTCAATTACATGCACTGCTAGGATAACACACATACGCTTGCTTAGTCTACCGTTGATAGTCCATTAGACAAAATCATGTCATCGTGACTTCAACTAAACCACTTCTAAGCTATCGGACATTCTGTTAAAAGAAGGATCAACAATCGTGAAAAACTAGCTGAAACGTGAATTCATAAGCTCATAATAAATCTCATCAAATGAGCTCAATCATATAGACGAGCAAAAGCACATATAATCCAAAGCTAGGAATAACTTATGTAGAATTGGATCACTGTGCTAAATGTCAGCAGCAAACTGCTATAAGTGAGAATCAGGCACACTGCAGTAACAAAAGCCACTTACATCTAACAAAATACACGAGATTATACATGTTCCTGGTGACGAGAGCAATAAATCAGGATAGACATAGATACAACTTGCTGATTATAATATGCAGTTTCAGATTCTAAACTACAATTAAAGTGCTCCAAGTTGCTCTACTTATGCTCTCTAGCGCGATGAGTACACTTCGTAACAATTTTACAATACAATGTATGTCTGGTTTGTTTGTGTGCTCACATGCTTGTTCAGTGGTTTATTATTGCCATTGTTATGCAATACCACCGTACCCTCCAAAAATTGGCAGTATCTTCGAAATTTGCAGAAAAATCTGCATTTGATGCACATGATCACATCATGTAATTTCGTAGATACACAAGCTCGGTCGAATATGATTCTTCAAGATACAAGTTGGCATGAGCATATGGAGGCTACACTGCAATTATGCTAACATTTCCGCAAATAGTCATTAGTCAATGTTATAGAAGTATTGATGGAATATGAAAAAGCCGCAAAATGTCCAACCTCGGCTCTCAGGGGGTTCTCATGTAGACATATGAGTTGACAACAATCAAGGTGCTTCACCTAGGACATTTAATTTCGTAGAGACACAAGCTCGGTCGAATATGATTCTTCAAAATACAAGTTGGCATGAGCATATGCTGGCCACACTGCGATTAGACTAACATTTCTGCAATTAGTCATTAGTCAATGTTATAGAATGTATTGATGGAATATGAAAAAACTGCAAAATGTCCAACCTCGGCTCTCAGGGGGCTCTCATGTAGACATATGAGATGACAAGTTGACAACAATCAATAATGCTTCACCTAGGACATGACTGATAAGGAAAAAATGACAACAACTTGTTTTTAGACTATCTAAATAATGGTTCTAATAGGAATAGACACTTTCTGAGCATATATTTGATATACATGAATATAAAAGTTACTCCTTTGAAAAATTAACTTCGACATCATGAAGGTATACCAGCTCGCCTTTTCTAGCTTGTGAACTTTAAAATTATAAATTTCTTTTACATCTATAGACCATGGGGTACAATTGACTAATTCAAAATGGCTCTTAAAACCCTCTTTGCTTTAATTCCATGAAGTTGAAGATGGTGGTCCGGTTTTCGCTTTGGGTCAATTGGAAATAGCCTCTTTGTTATTGCAAGGGTAAGCTGAAGATACTTGCTTGCCTACTTCCCGTGACTCCAGCATTTCACATACACAAAAGCCTGTTCACCAATGATCTTTACAACTCAATACTTTGGCACCCTGTAATTAAGGAACTAGCATGATATCTCATATGCCAATTTATCACTCTTGCATATTAGATAACTTCAAAAATGCAAGTGGTCTGGTTAAGTGGGCGTAAACTGTATGGTCAGATTAGCTATAGTTCACAATGCTCTTCAAACGCAATAGCAGCTTGTATCTAAGAATAAACTCAAGAACTCCGAGGCATTCAAGGATGCATGGATAGAATTTAAATTTTAAATGGATGCCAGCAGCAAATAGACAGTCCACGTTTGTAAGAAGTTTCTCAAGAGGGAAAACACTAACTGTGCATAGCAGCTAAAAAATCGAATAACTAGGAGCTACATGTTCCATAGATGACAAATGGAAAAGACACAGGTAAGTGAAGAATGTGCTAATTACTAGGAAGATAAGCACAAATTAAAAACCAGAGTAACACAGTCTCTCTATTAGCAACTAGAATATAAGTGCACTTGCAAATATAATATCATGCTGTTCATGTGACACTTTCAAGGATGATAACGTTATTTGAGAGCCTCAGGTGTACTGTCAAGTGTCAACGAATAACTTTGTCCTAGAATCCCTGAAAGACTTTGCAGTGCAAATAATAGAATATAAATTATGCCATGCTCACTACTGCCAGGAGTCTATGATCTTTCGGTCTTTCCTAATAAGTCACATAAGGCCAAGAGAATTGGCTAAGAGGAGTTAACTCCTGATCGACCTCTTCATTCTAATCACTAGTCTGTCTTACTGTCCATTGAATGATGGTTGTTCAATGTTTTTTTTTTTTAATGCAATAGCCAACAAAATGTTCAAAAATCTTGTAGGAATGTCATTTTCTGGATGAATAAAGATCAAATAGGCAACCATGTCCGTGACATATAACATCAAGTGCTGGAAACAAATCATTAGCTTGGGCCTATAATTGGGTAAAACATGCAGCACCAAGGTATCGCATAGACAAAAGTAAATTATTAGCATCAATATGCAGAAATGCACAATGCAATCTGCTGTATGAATCATGAAGTGATGCCATAATTCTATACACCAAAGTACAGAAAGCCCTGTTGATGAGGTGTCGTTTAGCCCCATACAAAAATAATAAAAATACCTTTCTTATTCCTCAAAGATATAGACAACTAGTATAAGGATAAGTAA
>CAAKMY010043103.1:2638-14313 GCA_901111285.1 Corrigiola litoralis
CCGAAAATCACTTAAGGTAGTGATTTCAGGAAAAACGCAAACTTGGAGGTAGTAATTTTGGCTGAAATTTTTAAAAAGTAGTAATTTCAAAATTTGTCAAACTTATAGGTAGTTTTTATCAATTTTTCCTAAAATTAATTTAGGCCAATTTTTCTGTTTTTCGTAAGACATTTAAAAAACACAAATTATTAGAAAATAACATCTACTTTTATTTCATTACTCCGTATAAAAATAGACCAACTCTATACAAGCTTAATTTCCAATACTCTCTACAAACCAAAATTAAATCATAAATTTAAATGACATTATTGGGCCAACATGGATTGATCTAACTTTATAATAAAAATAAATCCATAATAAGCTCCCAAAAGCGAAAAGTCCCAAACCCACGAGTTAAACAATATTAGCTTCTTCTCTATCAATGCGATTATTGAAATTCAGAAAATAGCGCAACTGATATCGCGACACACAGTAATAATAATGTCGGTAATGGTGGTTACCAGTTTGGGTGACTTAGTCATCGACTTGTTCACCGACCGTTGTCCCTTAACCTCCAAGAATTTCCTCAAACTTTGCAAGTATCGATTTTTCCTTTATTTCCTTGTATTGTTGTTATTTGGTTGTTCCATTAGCTTCTTTGCCGTGGTAATTTTACTGGCATGAATTTTGTTAGGGATGTTGATATATAACTGTAAAAATGCTCAATTGGTGTCTGTAGATTTTTTGTTTTTTTACCCTTTACCGCGCAATATATAACACCAGCCCATGAGCCTAACAGAGAAAGGGTCATAGAGAGATTAAAGAACGTATTTTTTTATCGCACTAAAAGAAGTGACAATCTCGAACTTCGTGTTTTGAAACTGACTTAGAGGTATGGGTTGGCGTGGAAGACGTTGGTGTCCTTGTTTGACCTATATTCTGTAATGTTTTGGTACTTGGAATGCATATGGGAATTTCGCTTTGTTTGATTTTGGTTAGACCTAGTATGACTATGGAGTAATGTTTCAGTACTTAGTATGGAATGAGTATGCTAACAAAATGCGCTCGTCATTGTGTCAAAAATAGGCTTAAGTGAACCAAAGAATTGCAGTTCCACGTTCCTGGAATGTGAGTTGAAGAGTGAAAGTCTTCTACCATGCCGTAACTAGCTTCTACTCTGGTTCTGGGATACGAGGGCAAGGGATGTGGCTTTTTTGCGAACATGGACTGTTAAGTTATTAAATATGACCTCGAAGTCCCTGTGGTAGTTTAGTTACTTTTGAATACACGTTTGAAAGCTGTTGCGTTTGAAAACTGGAAGAGAAACATTAGGGTTTAATTCCCAGAGGGCCAGAGCAAAATTTCCCTTGCTTTTCCTGGCTGGCCGTGATTCTGCATACTGGTTTACTGGGGGGGGGGGTTGGGTTATATTATGTGGAGAGTAGTCGTGACATCATTCAATCATCTGGCGAGCTGTGCAGTGTGCACAATTGCTGATATGTTGTTAAAGATCAGAAAGCTACATAATGCAGATTTTTTTTCTTCGTATTTTGTGTTTATTGGCGTCATATTTGAAAATCTCACATGAACTGTTTCATTTTTGGGATCACTTTTTTGAAAGTTATTGCCATGTCAAAACCTTAGGACCTAATTTTAATGGAGGCCATTGTTTTTGGCGTCATATTTGAAAGTTATTGTCATGTCAATTGCTGTTATGGGTGTTACTTGTTAGAGATCAGAAAGAGTGAGATTTTTGTGTGGAGGCCATTTTTTCCGTGAACAATTTATAGAAAGAAAGGTTATAGACCTTCTGGTGGTTGGGAACAAGCTGATTTATATATGTATATATCTAAAGCGTGGTATAAATTGTTCGTTTTCCACTAAGAAACTTGGGAATATGCATGAGTAATGTTGTTGAAACTGATGGAACTTCTTCATGCTTGTTTCTTGCAGGATGAAGTACTACAATGGCTGTTTGTTCCACACAGTGCAGAAGGATTTTACTGCTCAAACTGGTGATCCAACTGGCACCGGTAGTGGTGGAGACTCTATTTATAAGTAAGTTTTATACAACAGTCCAAATATGTGTCTGACTTGAAGTGCCTTCTTTTATTTTGTGTATTATGTTGCATTGTGCTAAGACTTTAAGATGATTTGATCCTTGCAGGTTTTTATTTGGTGATCAAGCTCGTTTTTTCAAGGATGAGATTCACCCGGACCTGAAGCACTTGAAGATTGGTACTGTTGCCATGGCTAGTGCAGGGGAGAACATGAATGCATCTCAGGTATTAAAACAAAGGAAGTTAAACGAAAGTTAGCTTTACTCTGTTCTTGATTCTCATTGCCTGGGAAAAGTAAGCGTATAATAGCAAACAATAGTTTTTCTCGCTCAGAATTTAATCTTGTGTGAGGTTTCTGTTTCAGTTCTATGTAACCTTGCGGGCTGATCTTGACTACCTTGATGACAAGCATACTGTAAGTTGTCTCTTTTATGTTGATTTTCCCTATTGCTTGTGGTATTGTGCTCTTTTCTTCAATCGTATATAATGCTGGTGGTGTTTACTAATCGTAAAATTCACTTAGCTTTGATGATTGGGTTTGTATGCTTGGTTTTCTGTAAGCAAAAACATCCTGGGTTTCTCCTTTGTCGGACTATGATTTTCTCCCCCCTTTACTTGTGGTCAAAGCATCAATAGTCAGGCGTAAGCTAGTGCTGAGTTCTTTGGGGGCTGATACTATAAATGATAGATTGTCTGATTTTACTGATGTTGAATGTTTTGCCTGGGTAGCAAAATTGATGACTTTATATGATACCATGTTCCTAAAACCGGATGATGTTAACTGAATCAAATGGGCTCATATAAGCCTTTCTACTTTCTAATTTTTTTTTTAATTTTTATCCTGAAGTATCAAGTGGTTGGTGCACTTCAGTTCAAGGGTCAAGGGTCAATTGAAAACAATCTCTTTGTATTATTGCAATGCAGGATAAGGCTGCGTACGCCCAACCCCTTGCCTTGCATGGGGGGAGCCTCTTTGTAGGCATTAGGGTTATGATGATGTTGTTTCTAAATCAGACTATAGACAAAATCCGGCCAGTCAAAGAACTTGTATGATGGGTGTATGTTAGTCAGATTTCAAGCATTTCCGAGCTTTCGTTTGCATGTCTGAACTTCCTTTTCATTTTTTAAGATCATATCTATCCTTTTAATACATCAGGTACTTTTCCAGTAATGGTGCTTAAGGTAGAGGGAGTATCTGAGTAATGGTTGTGTGTAATGTATAAGAATCATAATGTTTGTAGTTTACTGAGTTAGATTGTAATTCACTAATGCCTAATTCTTCCAACGGATTTCTAGTAATGGAACATGTAGCCATACTTTACCGTGTAAGTGACTCAGAAATTAGAGATAACCAGAACATTGCTGCTGCAATTATATTTAAGGATGTCTGAGGCGCCTTTTGAACATCTTCATAATGGGAGATATCTATATTAAAGTGATGTGACCAAAATCTCTCTGACCTGAAAAGGTAATTAACTTCAATGCCACTTTCGGGGGGGGGGGGATCTGATCTTTTATCTTCATGTTGTTCAAGGACACAAGTACACCCTACTAGTAATATTGAACAAATTATAAAAAAAATTTAGTTTCTTGATTCTTTCTCGGCATCGCACATCCGTGGTGTTATTGAAATTGGATTTTCTCTTGTCCTGCAAAATTTCTGCAAGTCAAATACCATGCTCTGTTACTGCAGCTATTTAGTTCAATGATTTATTGGTAGTAGGGTTTTAGATATCAAATTTTAAAAGGTACTTATTGTGGCTCTTTTGTGGTCAGACGACCCCTTTCAAATTTGGAGGAAAGTACTTCATGAGTTTGCGGTTTGACTGACGGTGCTGTATGTTTCATGAGGGTGATATTAGATATGAGGTGTATGGGATACATTATTGAACTTGGGAACAGTATGGAAGTGGGTTAATGAGGGAGATATATGTAAAAAGGTCAGGAGTGCAGAGGTATTTTCTTGAGGACTTGATGCAGGGGAGATGTCCTCTGTGGTTAAGCCATGTAAGCTGAGATTTGCCAGAGTTTGAATGTGAGTAGATGATAGAAGGTATCCCTGGTGAAGGGGTCGGGAAAGGGCAGCAAGGCTAATGAAGAGCTGTAAGCAATGGATATCAAGGACCTTGCCCTTTGGGATCTTGTAGTGGATTCGTTTTGAGTGGTGGGTTGTGATGGTTTCACAGGATCGACATAGATGATGGCTTTCAGGGTCAAAAACCATTCATGGTAATTGGTAACATCCTTGGTTGTTCAGGTTTGCTCCTTTTGTCTTCCTGAACTTCTAAGGGTGAGTTAACTTCTACTTTATTTGTTTGTCCATCCTTGTATTTTATCTGGTGGACTACTTGTGTCCTTCTTACTTTTTATGTCCCTGTGGGCTGTGGCCATATTCTTCCTCCTACATTAGCGTGCTTTTTTGCTGGTTCTTTGTAATTCTGGATTTATGTGGTGTCTTCTTCCTCTCCTCTTTTATCCTTCCATTTGTAATTGGAGGGTTGGTGGATTTGCCTGGATGGATTTTTAGCTTTTATAAATGGTTAATAACCTCACTCTCTTTCGTTGTTCCTTCTTGCTGCCTGAGTCCATGAGTGGTTTATATGGTTGTGTATATCTTTTGTATGCTTACAGAGTTTGACTTGACGAGTATATCAACCCCTATTAGGTTTTCGGAGAAGTTGCAGAAGGTTATGACACATTAATGAGAATCAATGAAGCTTATGTTGATGAGAAGGGAAGACCATTTAAGAATATAAGGTATTACCATCTTTCACCTTTATATCTCTATTATTCTATTGAGCTCGTTTTTCCGGTGCATATTGTAAGCATATGCACACACGTGCCTTTTAACGACAAATGTAATTGAGCAGAATAAAGCACACTTACATACTCGAAGATCCTTTTGAAGATCCTGCACCGTTGGCCGATTTAATTCCTGATGCTTCTCCAGAAGGCAAACCGAAAGAGGAGGTAATCGTAGTTATAATACTCCACTACTCCTCATTTTTTTTTATTGTTGTAAGATGATTGCTGTTTGTGTCTCTATTGGGTATTATGTGCTTCTTTTGATATTAGATTTTCAGAATTTCTCTTTCTCATTTTCCTTTGTTGCCTGGAGAATAAAGATCCATGCTGTTCCTTCTTTTGAATTCTTCCATGTTTGGTGGAGCTTTTACTTTGGATGCTCTTTGGACTACTTTTGTGGAACAAGATCGACGGGTATTAGTGAGCTACTTTTCGTTCCTCTTTTACTTTCTCGAAAGTGCTAGTACGGACATAATATCGATGATTCTGGGTAGTGTTCTCTCTGAAAAATGCTAAGAATGATAAAGGGCCATATGGTTTCAAGTGAGTGACATACATTAATAAATTAAGCTCACTACATACATATCTACAATTCTACATAAATATTTCTCCTACTGAGCTGTCAAACAATCAATATATTGAATCACGAAGTTGTCGTATACCCGTATCACATGCTAAGTAAGTGCTTTATTGGTAGATACCTGTACTAGTTGCTTCTTGCAGAACTGGTGAGAAACATCATCGTCTGATTGCCTAATTGATACAGGAAGAGTGGTCGGGAACCTTGCTCTTCTCTTTCCCTTGTTAAATTGTAAATATTATTATACAGTTAAGAAGTTGATCATCACTATTAGAAGGCAGTAAGGCACACAAAGAATTTACATACTGCTGGTGGTATATAGTAGACTGAGATGTCAGTTGCTTACCACTAACCAAATGTAGCAGGGACACTGTTTCTAGGTTTTGATACTTATCATCTTAGTATGTTATCACCCATCCACTCACGAGTGACTACCCAGTTAGTCTGTTCTGAAGTCCGACTTTCTATTTCCTGTGTATGAGGCTTTAGTGTATCAACATCTCCATCTGCAAGTACAAAATGGGTTAAGAATAATAAATAAATCGATGATTAAGAATTATCTAGTCCCTGAAATTACTGGGATTTCTTGGGGTATGTCCATCTTTAATGATCTATCTGGTTTCTGATAGACAAGGGGAGTAAATTTTATGGAATTGCCTCCGCGGCTATTTTCTGCTTACACTGGTTTATATGGAATGTATAAATTCAACGAGAATATATGACTAGGTTTTTTGACTTGGAAAAGGTTGCTTTGGCTTGGTGTCTTTTAATCTTTATTTTGGAGTTGCTCTTGGGTTTGAAGCCTTTTATATCAATGGTCTTTCCCTGTCTATCTTCTGGCCATTTTCTATTCTTTAATGGTTTTTGCAATATATCATTGTTGTCATTTCTATTGTTTAGGTTGATGATGAAGTAAGACTTGAAGATGACTGGGTTCCGATGGATGAACAATTAGCTACTGAAGAGCTAGAGGAAGTTATTCGTGCAAAGGAAGCACATTCCAGGGCTGTTGTACTTGAAAGTGTAAGTATAATTCTCTATATCTATTTCTTGTGTCTGAATACTTGTGAAGGAAGATAACTGAAGAGGCACACACTTCTATGTTGTGCTATAGATTGGAGACATCCCTGATGTTGATGTAAAGCCTCCTGAGAATGTGTTGTTTGTATGTAAACTTAATCCGGTAACAGAGGTAGGTATCCTTACTCTCTCTTATGAAATATTTGATTGGTGTCCCAAGATTTGTCAATTAGACAATTCTTTGATTTTGCAAGTTGACTATTTTATTTCCTCTTGTTATGTTTGTACAGGATGAGGACTTGCATACAATATTTTCACGCTTTGGGACTGTTACATCGTGAGTTAACACATTACTTGTCTTATTTACTCCAATCCCTGTGTATTCTCTTCTGAAATACTAATTTGCTGCTACCTGGCAGAGCTGAGGTTATCCGTGATTACAAGACTGGAGACAGTCTTTGCTATGCTTTCATAGGTCAGTAGAAAGTTCTTCGAGGTTTATTCAATATCTTATGCATTTATACACTGTTACATATGTAGAGTGATGATTGAAGGTGAGGTTTTATTTTCATACCAAAAAAAAAAGGTGTGGTTTTATTATTGAATTTAGGTGGAGAGAGGAAATTTATGAGGCTACCTAGTCACTTCTATTATTGAATTTTTTTGTTTATACTTTTGCAAACTTGTTTTAAGATAGTTACTTCTAAAAGCTGTATTTCAAAGCATTGACATTTCTTGTTGACGATCCATGTTAGCCAACTCAAATTTTTTTTGGGATTAAGGCTTGGTTGTCATTGCTGCTGTTGATTGACAGTGCTTTTTTGTTCTGGCAGAGTTTGAAGATCAAGATGCATGTGAGAGAGCTTATTTTAAGGTTTGTTATCATTGGATACCACATTATTTTCCCTCTTATATCGCTTATGTGTTAATTTTACAGTTTGTCCATTTCTTCAAGTACTTGGTAAGTTGGTAGGATCCCTATTCCTTCTCCACCATCGTCTGCCGAAGATTTATTTTTGTATGGGGATGTCTGATGAAACTTGATACTGCTGAATGGGCTCATATCAGGTCTAGAAAGAGCTGAGTGGCTTGCTAATCAACTGCGCAATCAAGAAAAGCACAATATTTTATGTTTCAACCCTCAGCCAACTTTGTGGATTACCTAAGCTCTTCTACATGAAATCTTCCCCTCTGATGATTGGGTTTTCATTATAGAAGCAATTATGCTTGTCACGTGTCTCTCTTACTAACCTTCTGAAATTGACGTCTAGTTTCGATCTCTCAATATTAGAGGTCTGCTTTTTTTAAAAATGGCATTTCCATATTATTTGAAGATTAATCTCCGTTTTTTAATAGAGAAGTAATATTCTATGGTAAGAGAAAAACCATCAGAGGTCTGCTTTTTTTAGCTCTAAAATTGCAAATAAGCACATTGCCGAATTAAATCAATTGTTACACCCCTAAAAGCACAGATTTAACCCAAACGGAAGCTGGAAACACAACCCTTTCCCAAGTAAATAGATGATCCATTTCCCTTTAAAAGCTAGATCTTCTCCTTCACTCTTTGCTGCTCCCTGTCGCTTGATTTTTGCCATCCTCCTCGCTTGAGTAACAATGGTTAAGTCTCCTGTATTAGCTAGCTTGATCATACCAACAACTCTTTGGAGATAGCCCACCAGTATAACTTGACACTAGATTGCCAAGGATTGATAATGCACTTTGGATCCAAGATTATGGAAGATAAGCGGCTCCTAACAATGGATCAGTGATGTTTGAACCTGCTTACCTGCAAAATTCCCAATACCAGATTCTCTGGAGTATGTCAGTCAGAGTTGGAATAGGCCACATTATTATCACCCCGTCTCAATGGTAGAGTCTTCACATGTCTCAGGAGATGGTGTTTCTAATGGAAGTTCAAAACTCAATGCTTACGTTTTCTCTTCTGTAAGCGTCTCTTTCCTACCGGTGTTATTGATGAGGTGACCGGTGATGGACCTATTTAATTTTTTTGATCATTACAGACCCAATTTGTGGAGCTTAAATCTATTTCTCCGAATTTGTTTAGTGTTTTGTGTATTTTTAATTTGGTAAGGATCTCTATTTGAGAGGGGAGAAGGGAATAGATCCCTAATTTGGTAAGGATCTCTATTTGAGCTTACATGCGTTGTGTCCATTTTTGATCAAGTAATTCCACTTTCCTACTCTCTTTTTGGTTTTTGCGTTGTGAACAACCAGCCATTGAGTTTGAGTGCACAGAAGAGCTTCATAGTCATCTGTCTTTGGTTTTGTATCCACCAGCTGACATCAAGCATGTGATGTAATTCCCAAGCCACTAAGTTTGAGCCCACCAATAAATTGCACTTTTTGTTATCCCCTTTCGGACACCGAAAGATAATAGCGAGTAAAGTCAGGGAGATGTAGTAGAGAGTGTCTAGAGTGGGAATGATTTATTTATTTCTTGATCAATGTTTTCTGTGTGGGATACGAAAAGCTGATTTCCTGCTTATATATAGCCTAGACAGATTATACTAGAGCTAGTACACGGGAACTCCATAGGACACTTATAAAGTTAGGATTTTAATTCTCATCCTTTTATCTTTCCAAGTGCTTAACCGATTTTAACACAGAAAATCTCCGCAAACAAGTAACTTATTATGGTAAAAGTCTCATTCTTCAGCACTCCTACTTGAGACTTTGTCATCACACCAAGCTTAAATATGATGTGAAGTCAAATCTACCTTTTAGTGAAGCCTTGGTTAGGATGTATGTGAGCTGGAACTCGGATGGACTGTGAACAAGCTGCACCAAGCTTAAATATGAGGGAGTCAAATCACACTTGAGGAAGTCAAATCACACCCAAGCCTTGTTTAAGGAAGTAGGAGCCTATTGCCCTATTTTGTACCATGCTCGCGGGGTTTGTTTTAAACCGTAAAGGGCCTTACACAGCTTGCACACCTTCTTTTAGTTCCCTTAGATAACAAACTTGAGAGGGTGTTTTATGTATATCTCTTCTTCGAGTTCACCATTGAGGAAACCAGACTTAACATCAAGTTGACAAATTTCCCATTTCTCATGAGTTGCTAATGTCTAACTATGTCGACTGTAGCCACCGGAGCAACGTTATCTCCATAATCAATTCCAGCTTGTTGAGGTAGCCTTTGACGACTAATCTGGCCTTAGACTTACGTAAGAGTCATAATGATTCAACTTGATATTATAGACCAACACCTGCTGGGCGTGGCAACCAACTCCCACGTCTATTTTTGTTTATCATCCTTATCTCATTGCACTTCGCCTTCTTCCACCTTTGGTGTTATAAAGCATCATCATACGTTTGGGTTCTTCAACACCAAGATGACATCTCTCACACTTTTCTGGATCTAGGTGAAAAACATGGACATCTTTCATATAAATTTAAGGAAAAATTGATATAAATAATCCCAACTATGGGTGATCAAACAAAAATAATCCCAACTAAGGAATTATACAAAAATAATCCCAACTATTCACTTTGTTGACAGGAATGGTCCCAGGGTGGCCGGAATGGGAATCTTAGCCTCAAATAACTTACGTGGCTTTTCTATTTCCTTTTTCCTTTTAATATGTACTGACTTGGACGAAGCAGCGCCAAAAAATGAAAACATCCGTTCATTTGCCCCACACCTAACAGTCCTTCACACCTACCAAACTGAACAAACTTTAACATCCATTACTCTCCCTTTCACTCTCCATCACTCTGCAAAAATGAAAGAATGAAAAATGCTATTAGAATGAAAAATGAAAGAATGAAAAATGAAAGGAAGTAAAAAATGAAGGAGGAAGGATTGGTAGATCAAAGAATGAAGCAGGAAAGAGGAAGGAGGAAGGAGGAAGAATGAAGGAGTGAAGTAACAGGGATAAAGAGAAAATGGAGAAAAATGAGTAACGGGTATATGAGGGGAAAAGGGTTAACTAACTTCGTCCAAATCAGCACAAATTAAAAGGAAAAATGAAATAGAAAAGCCACGTAAGATATTTGAGTCTGAGATTCCCATTCCGGCCACCCTGGGACCATTCCTGTCAACAAAGTGAATAGTTGGGATTATTTCTGTATAATTCCTTAGTTGGGATTATTTTTGTTTGATCACCCATAATTGGGATTATTTATATCAATTTTTCCTAAATTTAATAGTGATCTTTTACTCTGAGGGGCCTTTAGCGTTATCACCAGAGTTCTTGAAGCACATGAAAGGAGATCATAATACTAAATTTTTTCACCATGTGGCAACAACAGAAGGCACTTTAACGCGATTCATAGCATGAAAGTCAATGGGGTAGAGTTCTCTGATTCGACTTCCGTAAAAGGGCAATTGTTGGCTTTTATGAACAGCTTTACCATGATGATCAACCCGTTAAGCTTTTTAGTTGTTGACTTTCTTTATGTCACAAACTCACAATCAGTGGAGAGGGTAAAAGCCTTTCTTGATGTTGAAGTTATGAAGGCTATTAATGACTCAGGGAAGGATAAGTCCCCAGGGCCTTGATGGTTTCGACATTCGTTTCTTTGAGCACTTTAGGCATGTCCTGAACGCCACTTTCTTAGATGGATACTTGTAAGCCTAGATAGATTATTCTAGAGCTAGTACAAAGAAACCCTATAGGACAATAATTATAGTTAGGAGATAAGCTCTCATCCTTTCATCTTCTTGACTGATGTACAAATCTTAACACAGAAAACCTCACCAATTGAAGTAACTAATTATGGTAAAAGTCTCATGATTTAAAGATACTTATCTGGAGAAACTGTTAAGCCGTAGTCAAACCTCCATTCCATGAACGTTGATCGAGTAACATGAAGATTTGCTTAAAGTCATAGCGTAACCTGTTGTATCGAGACACTTGAATACTTTTTCCTTTTAAATTCAATTATATACATCAAATTGCATCTTATGAAATATGCTCTCTGTTCAAAGTCTTTTCCCATCTTGAGGAGTATATCATAAGCTAAATTTATCATAGTCAACTTCAATTCTCAAGTTGTCATGATCTCCCCTTAAACTTCCACCCTTCCAAGTAAAAGGAAGTAGACATGGATAAAGAAAACTTGGTAAAATTTGTATGACACAGTACTTTTTTTCTTTTTGCAGATGGACAATGCTTTAATTGATGACAGGAGGATTCATGTAGACTTTAGTCAAAGTGTTTCAAAGCTATGGAATCAATTCAGGCGGAAGGGTAACCAAGGTAAAAGG
>CAAKMY010043112.1:0-28468 GCA_901111285.1 Corrigiola litoralis
TACTGATTTTGGGCCTGTGATGCAGGCTCAGTCAGTCATAGGCTGAAAATACGGCTTACGCATATTTTCGGGCCTATTTAGTCATAGAATGGTGATAATGGTATTTTTGTGGTATGAATGTGGATATGGCTCGAGATGGTGAAACCAGTCGCAGTTAAGATAAATCGTTCGTCCAAGCACATTACCTAGTTTAGTTATCATCACTGGGCAGTTGACAATGTGACACATTGGGGTGTCTACAGTCGCACAAACAAACATATAGCTTCTTCTTCCAAGACATTCTGCCGCAGATTGTCCAATCCACGTATTCTTCCAATGATGACTTGAACCAACCCATCATTGGCAGCTGTTCATAGTCGATCTCTTCCTCCAACAACACAAAATGAACTCGTTCACGAATCACAAGAGGACTTTTACTTTTGCTGCCTATACTCCATGGTCAAGCTCAAAACACTTTGTTACTCAACTCCGTAATTAGGTTTATCGGTTTCAACCATAACTTGTTCATAAAAAGTTTCAATTGCGGCAGACAACCCATCAACTGTAACGA
Organism: Corrigiola litoralis; assembly: GCA_901111285.1. Lineage (NCBI taxonomy): Eukaryota > Viridiplantae > Streptophyta > Magnoliopsida > Caryophyllales > Caryophyllaceae > Corrigiola > Corrigiola litoralis. The sequence continues at coordinate 551 of CAAKMY010043112.1, forward strand.
ACGCCGCATCATGTGCATTTCGCCTTTCGGAGCCTAGCATTCCACTACTTCCATGTCATCCTTCTTGTCTTCCTCGACCTTTTCCGGTTCTTCTAGATCTTCCTCTAGGTAGTGACCACACGCTTGTTAGAGGATATGCTCTAAAAGTGATCGAACCCTTGACACTTAAAACAATGAATCTGTGACAAGCTCTTCTCCTTACTCCCTGGCTTAGAACCCTCACCTTCGTTTCCTGTAACGTACATAGGAGTGAAAATAGAGGTCACCTTACTCGCCTTATGCTGACTTTCAATCTTCACAAAGATTACATGAAGCATCAAAAAACACATAAGTACGCAATTCTACGTCATACATGATCGATTTAACCCCTTAAACAAATGTACCATTTTCCGCTCTTATTTCTCCTCTATATTGCTCATAAGAACAAGTTTCTCAAATTCAAAAATATAATTGGCAACGGACATAGTTCCTTGGACAAGATTTGCAACTTTCATATATAAATCTAGTCTATAGTTTACAACCACATGTGGTTTTCACATCTTGCACATACCCAGTATCTTCATGTTTTCATACCATAAGCTTGTGGTCTTCGCCAGCTTAAATGCATCATACTTGCACCTATTCTCATCAGGCACCTCAATAAACTTAAACAACGCTTCCATCTTTCGTTCCCACTCTAGGGACGCCTCTGGATCGGGATCACCTTCAAACTTAGGGAGTTTAAACATCTTAAATTCATCGGTGGGCAAATTCCTTCTAAGCGGTATGATACTTGTATTTGTTGACATCTTGCTCATCGCCTTCATGAGTGGCTTAATCAACTCGATGTTTAGTCCCTCTTCTACTTCGAAGTCTTCTCCATGGATAGACATGATCGCTTGATATTGTAAAAACTAAGAGCCGAAGCTCTATTACGACTAATGATGCGAATGCGCAAAAGTTTTAATTGAAATACAATTATCAATGAACAATCTCACTAATAAATTTTCTGAAAATATGTGTTTATGTGTGTTGAATATGTTAACAAGAAAATAAAGATATGGACAACGTACAATCTAGACCTATAAACCATTGAACTATGATAAACTCCGAACGTCGATTCATGTTAATATACTAAACTGAATTGCAACTCAGATTAGTGAACAAGTTGAAGTACCTTCTCAACTCAAGTGTTTCGATCTAAAAATAACTTTGTGTTTTCACAACTGAAATAATTCTCCGATTGATTACAATAAACTTGAAGTCCTTAAATAGGTAAAACATAAACGTGAAAATAATAAAACCCTAAAACTACAAGGAAACTTGCGAAAAAAATATAGAAATCTCGGAACAATAGATCTTGCTCGAGCCGAGTCGAGTGAGTTTCGGTCAAGTCGAGTTGTTGTTCCTCGTTCCATCTTCCAAGCTTCTTTTATATATAAACAACACATAAAAATAAAGTTCACAATATGTATTCTCTTAAGTATAACTTGTAATTTGCCACAATCACTAGTCTTCATAGTTTCTTTACCAAGTTACCTTTTCAGGAAGCATATATTAAGATGGTATTAGAGTCACAAAAGGCGAAAATGACTTTTAATGTGGACCTTTCGGCGGTTCCGTTCCAGCTTACATTTGTTTAGTTCTTGGTTATCAAGTTCTTATGCTTGGTTAGTGTTACGTTCTTGATGTTGTTCTTCATACAATTCCTTTTTTATCGGTCTAATGGTTTCGTTTAAGGATGTGCTGAATTTTTGATATTCTGCTTTAATTTTTCTAATTATTAATGCAATCTTACTTGTAAAAAAAACTCATCTACAAAAAGAGCGACGAAAACTCTCATAGAATATACGGAGCACCATTATTCATTGACAAGTTAATGTCCAGTGTGAGGCGAGGTTGAGAAGTAGGCCAGGAAGGAGGACAACTGGTTCGTGGAGCACTTGTACAGGGCCAACGACCATGTACAAGTCGTCTACGAATTCACGACTTGGTAGCATCAGCTAGTATAAATGAGTTCTTCCCTACCTTTTTTTTTAAATACTTGACTTGACTTGAATTAGTAATTTTTGTTTCATTCTTTTTTAATTTTAGACCAAAAATTAACCATGTTTGGTTATGTTGTCATTAGCATTATATAAGAGCTTTGGCTTGGAAGGCATGTGCGAGATGGTGCTTAGATTGGTTGATCGTTGAAGCTCGGAGGCAAAAAGCAAGAGAAAAAAACAGCGAGTCAATTTTAATAAGTCATATATATTAAACCATAAAATAATTTGAAGTAATTCAAATTGTAGAGTAAACTTCATTATGTTAGCTTTCGAATGGTATATTATACGCTCAATTCCGATAAAAGACGAGTGAGATATTAACGTTTCAAATCGATGCAGTACAATTTTTTGCTCGAGTGGCCACTCAAGTCGAGCGAGAAAATCTCTGGTTGAGCGAAATTTGGCATGATCAATCCTTGGTGTTATCGTTTATCTCCATATTTTTCACCTTGTTTTTAGTCTAATAGATTTCTTATTGCCCTATAAGTCTATTTACTATATGAGGGTTTATTGTAATACTTTAGAGAGACATTATTATTCACTACTTTCCAGACTTTGACCTTGAAATATTATGACGAGCTAATTTCCTATGTCTTGGTTTACCAATTGAAGCTTTCGATTATTGGTTGTGAGATTCTAATTCCTTTATTTATTGTTTGATTGTTGTTTAATATTCATTATTATCAATAAAATAGATCCTTGTTATTCCTAGGTCATGAACTAGGTTGTTACTTTGATTTGTTCATTGCATGTTTAGATATTGGTCTCAATCCCTCTAAAGAGTGAAGCAAAGATAGTTTAGTTAATGCACGGTCACGGTTATTTGAAATATAAGAGATTAAACATAGCAATTGAATCCTAGAGTTAGTTAATGCACGGTTGTGTTTAATCGATTACTACTGTTGTTATTTTCTATCGTGTTATTTTGATAATTATTGCTTCTGTTAAATTAAATCTACGACGATCGTCTAGGTTGTTTCATATTTTCACATCTTATTTAATAGTCAGTGTTATAAGTTTGATTGATACCCAAACCTTACAAAACCCCCCATTGTATTACATATGATACGAATTGCATACATTGAGATTAATACTAGTTCCTTGTGGATTAAATACCCGACTTCTCTAGCTATATTAGTTAGAATTTAGATTAATTTGGCTGACTATACGACTAAGTATCACCATCCCAACTGGGGGCTTAGTCAATAGTGACCTTGAGTTGAAAAGCACCTAAGAGTTGTATAAAGATCACTCAAAGTATGAATGACAATACCCAAGTGGCACCCCTAATAAGGCCCACCCACATAGAAGTCCAATATGAGCTTAACTTAGAGGTAACTTCAATTGCGGAGATATATCACTCGGGCTGGTGGCTAATGTTATAAGAAGGGCATAGTACTCAATCTTAGGTCTAGATTACTAGGGTAAATCCCTTATAAAGAGATGCTTATATGTCATTCAAAGCCGTAAGGTAGTTCCCACAAACTAAACATATTTTGACCCTTTCGATGGAGAAGGTAAATTTGAGAAAAACCTTATAACACCCTGAAAAGGATGCCCATGAAATCAGCATAGACCCTAATCCTCAACAAGGTAAAGCCCTAAGTCAGGTAGTAGAAAGGACAAGTCAAAAAGCTACACCAAGCAATACATGGTTCTAGCTAAACGAAGACAAAAGTTAGAAGGCTCAACGAGGGCAACTAAGTATTACTTTTCATAATATGCTAAGAGCTTAGCTAGACTAAATGAGAAGTCATTGAGAAAGCTGAAGTTTATAGAAAATCACCAAAATGCCCAGTATGTTACAACCTTGTAAAGGAGAAATAAGTACTACTTTTCAAGTATCCAGACAAGCCTTAAAACCTCTTGTATAAACTAGCCGGTAACCCGCTAGCAGGGACAACAAGACACGTATATGCAAAAACAAAACGCAAAAGAGGTGGAAAAACAAATATAGAAAAACATGTATCAAAATAAAAGGAAAGCCAAAGAAACAAATGTTGGTCTTACACCACATTGAACAAAAAGCCCATCAAAATCTCTAAATTATGAAGAAAAGATGAAAATGGTTTATGCTAGCCAAGGCAAGGCTGAATCTATCTATAATTCAACACAAGACGTGAGGTAACAGAGAGGAATAATGCTAGGGGGCAAGCCAACTAACTGGATCTCGGACCTTCTTTTATGCCAAATGAGCACCCTCCTTACAAGGTCTAGGGATTAGCTTCATAATCAGGCTATTTAGCATGGCTGGCCTAGCCATAGTTTGGCCTAAAGTCCAAACTCGTTTAGGTTGATGAGACCCACGTGTAAAGAGGAAGTAGGAATAACTACCTATTGGACCACCAAAATGATAAGTTTTAATTTTCAAAAGAGTATGTAATGGGCCCCCACACTAAACATAAATCCTAGAAGAACATACATGAATGATGAACGTGAGAATACCCCAAGCCCATGGACCAAGCTCAAGGAGGCAAAATGAACTTGATCAATGCCTTTAGCCTCTGCCAGAATGAACACTATTAGAAGCAAATTGTTCAGGGTCAAAATTAGACGTATGGTCATGAGACGTCTAATCCAAGAAGACAATGTCATGACTCAAAAGGCCGAAAACCATCAGAAAGTATTCTAAGGGCTTTATAAGATTTATATCAAGACATGAAACAGGCTTACCCTAATCTATTTAAAAGGTACATAGACCCATTTTTTTAGACCTCATGAAGGGTTATAAATTATATCTCCCATGCACACCTATAAGGAGCGTATTTTTCTCTCTCTCTTAACCCGAATTTTCTCTCACATCAAGACTTCATAGAGGCAATCAAGTTTAGACAGTTACCTTTTCCATCAGAGGGGGTTTCTCGGATGAACCCCTTCCCCCTTGCCATGGGGTAGGTTAAATTTATTCTAAATTGCATGTCAAGTGACTACGAAGTATTGTAGCCAAAGTCTTTTGGTTAACCTCGCTTGAGCAATCTCTATCATGTTTCATTTAAATAAATGTTTTGGTCATTTATGTTGAAAATTTTATAGTTTATGTAAGTCTAATTTCATTCAAATAAAAGTGTACATGCAATTTCTGTTTTTTCACCTTGTTTTGGTTTCAGATTTATTTAAGATAACACAATCTGATTCAACGTAACTATATTATGTTGAGTTCAATTTTAGTTATTTATAGAATTTTTTTAATTAGTTATTTATAGTTTTGTTAATTAATTATATGTCACAACTCATAAGTAGCATCGTATTTATACATATCTATGAATTATAATGTGATTTTCTATGTGTATGTATATAAAAAAAATGTTTGTTATCGATCTATATATTTAGTACTAGGTTTCTAATAGAACCATAGTTTATACGTACATATTTCCTTTTGAAAAAATTCCTTTTTTTTTTCAAAACATTTGTAAACCATATTTTTATATTTTATTAATGGTAGTTTGACTAGTTTCATACTAAGGACGTTTAGAATTTGGCGAAAATATTATATGCTAGTCAACAAGTTACTCATACATGTTGAAACACAAAAATAGTATTAGGTGCTGGTGTTTTTAGTTTTGAGTTGACAAGTATATATATCTAATGAGGGCGTCGAATGCAACTGTGTTGGGCTGAATTAGAACTTGTTTTCCATTTTTGGTTAAAATATTTGGACAAATTGTACTTCGGCCATCGTTAATTAGTCAAAGGTCATAAATGTGGGGCTCTCAAATTCAACCAACCAAGCAAGCCTTCGTTCTCTCTATATATTTCCATCTACATACCCATGGTCTACATCAAGCATTACACGCAAAATACCCACATCTGCATGTACATACAGGTACAGCCGTACAGAACACATAATGAGTCCCACAAAATCTTTCGATCACAATCACAACCTCCCCAAGAAGAACTTCATTGCAACCACTATACGTGGTCCTCGCCCTTCTTCGTTGAAGATAAAAAAACCACCCTCCTGCGTATATTATGATCATATTAGATCAGGGTATCATAATAGTGACAAACCGGTTGTTATTTACCTTGTATCTCCTAAAATTGTTCACACCCGACCTCAGGATTTCATGGCCGTGGTTCAGAGGCTTACTGGTCTCTGCCGTAAGAGTGAACATGACAAGATTAATGATGGCTATGATGATAATATATGTAAGATGGAAAATGGTTCTGCAAGAATGAACTCTGAGAACTCTGATTTCTATGAGGTCGTGAGATCATCAAGGTCCTCGTCGTTGCATGCTCCAGTAATGTTTAATCCACCGAAGTTTACATGCATGAGTGATATCCCACTGTTTACCCCCACGGGCGCAAATGCGCAATGGAGTATTTTTAGTTAATTAAGCCATCAAAACTTTATTGTTTGACCATAGTTCCAGTGTCTTGTGCATGTTTTTTTTTTTTTTGTTTTTTGTTTTTTTGGGTTACGATTCTTTCATTTAATTATGTAATTTTTTCACATGTACATATGGGTTTATTCTTTGATTTCGTATTGTTATAAGTAGTGCATCCGTATCATTCTTGCACGGCTAGCTAGTTTCTTCTTTTAGAGTCCGCTGCTGGAAATGTAAGTTATATATGTTGACAAGAATAAGACAGTATCATTTTGAGTATAAATGTCTCATAGATATCCATGTGTTTCTCCCATTTGCGAGTCTCAGTCAATGCCTCGGGAGATAGTGAATTGGCTCATAAAGTAACTCAAAGGGGATATTAGATTCACAACCATGTGTTGGACCAAAACTGATTCATAATTTGTTACATGGTCTTAACAAATCCACTCGTAGTTTGAACACTTTCACTCGTTTGATCATTGATACCAAGTGATTGTGCTACATCCTCCAGTCTCGGGTTGAACTTGAAGCTTTTTCTAATGGCTAGCAATATTGCTAAAATCGTTGATTGCTAGGTGATTCACATTGACAACCATGTGTGTTAACATACGACAAAGATCGTGATGATATATATCTCAATCACTCATTAATACGGAGTATCAACAACTGAAAATAAACACATTTGACCTTTCACTCATTCCTAAAGAGATATATAGTTCCTCTCATAGCGATGAGGGATGAACTCAAATGCAAATAGCCAATACCTGTATAATACTCGCCACACCCACACTATTAATCTCCGCACATCAGTTCAACCATGATAACACCAAAGCAAGAAATACATTGCGCACTGAAGCACTTATCAAGCATTTATCATGGGTACATAAAGCATAAAAGATGGACAATAACATGCATATCATAATAGTAATTTATATATCTATCGGAGAGAGATATTAAAACAAATTTTGTAAGACGATTAAACAAAAATTAACCATGAAATGTATCCCTAAACATATTTTCTCTCTACTACCACCATAACTTCTACCGCCGCTCTCGCTAACCCGATAGCCCTACACATCCAAGACCTTCCTCGCCCCTCCTAACTGACCACCCGTCACCCCTACACTGACCTCACACCCGGATAACCCATTGTCGGACCCACCCTCTCGCCTCGCCACCACCCTTACTTCCCCTTCAATCCCATGCTCCATACCTCACCATCCCGGCCCGAATGACCACCCTCCTCATCCCCTTCTCACACACTAATCATAACCTTCCTCGACGACCACGCCTCCCCGCCGTCCTTATGCTCCTCAACTCTCATTCCCACCCCTACGCTTTCCTTACTACCCTGATAGCACGTATCTTATCCCGCCAGCCTCTTTTGATCTCCCACCCCACGACCACCCCTAATTTCGCCTCAATCCCATGCTCGCGCTCCATACCACATTCCTACGCCCCGTACACCCCCTTCCCAGCCGACCGCCCCCCCCCATGCCCCTCCTTACATGCACGTGGCCTATAACCTTACCTGCCACCCCTACCCTCTTTCCCACCCCTCATTCCCTCCCTTACGCTTCACTCATTACCCTTGATAACCTGCATCAAGCTCCGCCTGCTTAAGCCTCCCTCCCCGCGAACACCCTTACTACTGCCTCAATCACATGCCCGTGCTCCGTACCCCATCACCTCTGCCCCATACACCTTCTCCCCAGCAGACCAACCCCCACCCCCCGTACTCCTCACGCACTCTCTACAACCTTCCCTGTCGACCACCACTCCCATGTCATCCATACGCTCCCCCACCCCCTCACTCATCTCCCTCCCCTACGCTCTCCCAACCTCGGACATAGCCCTCTACCCCTAAGGGGTGGAGGCCCCGATGTGGAGGGACCCCCGAGCGGACGTAGAAGGGCTTCCAAGGAGATATAGAGTGGCAGCTACTTGGTTCTTTCATTAGTCGAAAAAACCTTCTGTTATGTGCCTTCGACTTTGTACAAAAGTAATTACTTTACGTTGAGCTAGGAGTAAAAAGGCTAATCCTAGCAAAGGTGGACCTACTAAAAGAAAAACCAGTGAATGATGAGGAGGTGCGTCCCACAGGGTGGAGGGGAGCTCGGGGAGGTATGGCTCTTAAGAATGGAGATGGGGCACCCATCGGTTGGTGGACGGGAAACCCCGAGGGTGGACGAGCCTCATGGATATAAGGGAGTCAGGAGGAGAGGGCAGAAAAGGAGGGACGCCCCAGGGAGGGTTGGACCCCTAGGGCCGCACCTGAGAGTAGGGGTTGCATCTATCACCCCACCCCAAGGTGGAGGAAACTTCGGTTGTTGGCGCCCCGAGCCAGTAGAGGAGGAGGGCTCCACTAGGGTAGGAGGGGCAGGGACACCCCTCCTTTCCAAGAGTCCCTATACCTTATCCCATGAGGGCTCCCCTTTAACTCCCAAAAAGCGGGTGATATGTCGAGTTTAAACATATATTTTAGAATCATATAGCTTAAAGTTCAAGTTCTTAAGTAATCAGCTTTTATGGCTTACTAACGTTTGGAAAGTGCGTTCTTTACTTGGATGTGCATGTTTTAGTACATGTTTATTAAATATTTGTCTAAGATCTCTTCCGTATTGTATAAATTGCTGTACAAGGATACAAATTTTGTTGAGAATTCGGGTTCACAAAAAACATTAAATGAAATTGAAAGCTAAGCTATCTCAACCCTCGAATTGGTCTCTTTTGTTTGAGATTAAGTGTGATCCTAATGACTATGTTGTTTGTGGGGTTTTGGGTCAAGGAGTTGAAAGAGCCTCAAGTTATATATTATGTTTCCATGAACCCTGATGAAGTACACCGCGACTATTCTACCTCTATAAAATAGATGTTAGTAGTATTCTTTTCTTCAATAAAATTTGCATCTTATTTACTCGGTACTAAATTATTATTTTCACTAATCATATAACTCTTTGTTACTTGATGACGAAGCAAGATGCAAAACCAAGACTAACCAAGTGGATTTTTCTCTTGAGTAACTTTTTATTTTAAGTGAATGACAAGAAAGGGGTGAATGACACAAAATGGATGGAGGAATTGGTTCATAATTAAGAAAGTATCTTGGCCTGAGAGTCGATCCATGGGAGATTTCCTAATGAGACTTTGTTCTCGATTCTACATGTGAAACCTTGGTATTCTCTTATAGTTAACTTTATTCTCTCTAACATTTTTTTCTCCTCGGTTTTCCAAGCCTCGAAATGACAAGCTTTGAAGCCAATGTGACATACTATATTTGGGATGATTCTTACTTATGAAAACATAATTTGGATCAAGTCATTTGGCTGTGTGTTTCCGATGATGAAGTAGTTTATAAACTTAAATTAAGTCATTCACATGCTTGAGGAGAGAACGAAGAGGAAGGTACTTTAATGTGGTTTCTATGGGCCTAGCATTGGCCATCATTCATATGCTTTTTTTTGTAAAAACTGTAATAAAGTCAAATAGTAGGAAATACATCCCACCGTAACGAAATGCCACAAAACTCCATATTATATTTTGAATTGATGGAACCTTTTTCTAGAACCATTAAAAAGTAGGAAAGAGGAAAGAGTAGGAAAGAGGGAAGAGGGGCAAGTTTGGTGAGAGGGGCACCAATGAAGTGCAAAATAAAAATAAGAGTGTCAAGCTAAAAGTTGTGTATGTGGCAAGCAAAAATATAAGGAAAAATTAACAAAAATAATCCCTAATATGGTCGGTCAAACGAAAATAAGCTCAATTACTGAAATATTCAAAAATAATCTCACTTATCAACTTTGTTAACAAAACTAGTCCCGACAGGCCGGAGCTTCATTTTCCGGCCAAAAAACAATAGAAGTTACCATTATACCCTCTTATGTAATTCCTAAACCCCTAGAAAACCTTTGCCCTACCCCCAAACCCTAGAAACCCTACCCCTTCCCCCAAAACCTAGAAACCTTAGCTTGGTGACAAACCCTTGCCCTTTCCCCTACACCTTCACCCCCTCTGCGGCAGCCAGGTTCGTCTCGCTCCCCTCTCCGACGACACCTACCACCACTAAGACTAAAAAATACCAATAATAATCCCCTCAACAACTACAAATCCGCCCTAAACCAAACAAAACATCAACAACAAATCAAAAACCATTCCAAATTAACAAAAAAAGGCGAAATCAACCCGGAATTGACAAAAATAAACTGATGAGAAAACGAGGGTGGAGATGAGGCCGACGTGCAACACGAGCAACTTGGCGGAGGACTGGGAGGAAAACACCTTTGTCTTCACCATTATTCCGTGGGCATCCATGTCGTCGTCTTTGTATGGTGGATGTTGCCGCCGGTGGAGGGGAGAGAGACTAAAGACAAAACATAAGAAGAAGAAGGAGAAGAAGAAGAAGATAGAGGGTGAAGAGAAGGAGGGGGAGATTTGGGGTAGTTTTAGGGTTTCTAGGGTTTATGTTAGGCTTTTAGGTTTTTGAAGAAGAAGGGAGGGTATATTTGTAACTTCAATAAGTTTTTGGCCGGAAAATGAAACTTCGACCGGTCGGGACTAGTTTTGTTAACAAAGTTAATAAGTGGGATTATGGGCTTATTTTCGGTTGACCGAGCATAATAGGGATTACTTTTGTTAATTTTTCCAAAATATAATAAAAAATTGGTAACACTCAAATTTGGAGGGCATCAATAAACTTAGTCTAATTACTCTCGCTTATTATGTCCACCATTACTCTCACCTTTCCCTCACCACCTCTACACGCAACACCATTCATTATCTTATCCGGCCTACGATGCAACGTAACCGACATCCCTATCATTTCCATCATCTCATGACCATCTCACATCGCCTCTTTTATTTATTCTCGTGGTACCCCATCTCTATCACAACTCACCAACATCAACTACTCCCACTTCCTCCTCCCATTTTGCGGCGATCAAGCCGATGGAACAAAGCCGTCCTCGTCTCCAATAGCCTCTCGTTCCCTCTGTCGCTTTTATCATCTCTTCACCAGCTCTACATCATCGCGGCCCCTGTGATGAATACAACATGTGCCCAACAGGATTCGCCGCAATCGGCAAGTCTTCGTTGTTGAGTCACCGTCACCATTTTTTTCTCTCTCATCTATAACCAAACTCAATTTTCTCTCTCCTCCATAACTATACCCATCTTCACCTCCATCATCACCATTATATGTCTACTCCATAACAAAAGCCATATTCACCTTCATCATCACCATTTTCTCACTCCTCCATAACCTAGAGAAAGAGAAAGTGACGAATGGGTAGCTTTTGCGGGATTGCTGTTGTGTCGGAGATGGGTGGACTGGTTTTATGTTGGTTTTGGGTCACATGGCCAGAAAATGAGACGGAGAAATGGTGGGAAGGGAAAAGGATGGGGATGAGTACGTGTAAGTTACGTTGTCAGGGACTTAGGGGGAAGGGAAAAAGGTTAGGAAGGGTAAAAGTGTAACTTTAAGGGCTTGCCTAAAAGGGGAGGTAAAGACTTAAGGGGGTAACAACAAAAATTAAAGAGAGTATGAGGAAAGAGGAAAATGGTGGGAGGAGGGTAATAGTTAACCCCAAAAAAGAGGGTAAAAGTTCTCCACCTCTCTATTGGGGTAATAGTTTCCCCCAAAAAATGGTGGTCAAACCCCTATTTCTTCCTCCTCTAACCACCATCACCACCTCCATTCGTACATCTCCGCCTACATTTTAGCTCATTACCCCCTTAAAATGTTACTCCCAATCCAAGTGTGGCAGAAGGAAATATGGGGTAGAAGAATCATTTTATAACTTTTTTTTTAAAAAATTGTGCATAAAGGGGTTATTGTGTAACTCAAATGGTGTCAAAAACATATCATTTATTGTTAGCTAGATAAACTGTAGCTGATAGAACACACCTATCATATAAATTGACGACAAATTGATGTTATCATCTATATTGTCTTTATTGTCCATATGCGATACAACTTATAGTACAATAATTATAGGGGGGGTTCCGAACATGTGATAAAATGTTCACAACACCTCATATTACAAGGCATCATGAATATCTAATTCTTAAAGTACATGAGACTATGTGAGGAAGGACGTGAATTCTAACAGAGTTATGAAACTATCTACTTTTAGACAATCTTTTATGAAAAGTGAAAATCAGATACATTGTAATTTTACGCGGTCTTTCCCTCCCTATTCTCAACAACCCCCTTTGTTTTATAGTTGGAAATACCCAATTTAGGTAGACTCTATGGAGGGGGAAGGTTTTGAAAAATCTACACAATATTACTCACACATGGCTATTAGGCTGTATGCCTTTATGTTTGTCCTATACCTTATGAAAGGAAAGAAAAGCTTTTATTATAAGTGGTTGTTTGGTTCATATAGGAATTAAATTTCTGTAAGAATTTTCATTTCCTTGTAATTTAATTTCCTTATAAATTTCATGGAATTTGGCCCTAACATGTTTGGCTGACATGTAGGAATTTATAATCCCCGTGATATTTAGGGGCATATTAGTAATTTTATTATATTAAGTATGTGGGAATTGTGAATAACCAAAGGACAGTGGGTTGTTCAATTCCACATCTTGTGGGAATTTCTAATTCTTATGAATTTGCAATTCCTCCATTATACTACATATGGGATTTTTCAATTCCTACATAACTTTCAGGCAACCAAACAACCACTAAGTGTTAAGAATTAATCCACTCGACCACTCATTTCCAGTTGATTTTGAGATTAAACTTCCTTTACATTTCTAAATATGTGACTCTGTAATCCTCTTCATAAAATAGGCTCAAACACATAACAAGACCAAGTAATCTAGGATCATTCTCAATCACCTATGCAATCCACTCAAAAAATTCCATGTTCCGCGAACTTGGCACCTGTTGTCGTTATCCTCCTAGAAGATTCGTGAAATTGACAAATTAAATAACATGTCAAACCTAGATTTTATTTTTCCTGGAAATTGCTCGCAAGTCAATAATTGCTAGTAACAAATTTATCAAATTAAACAGAGCACCTGTATTTACAAATCACAGAGGAGGGAAAACAAATATTGTCTTCCCATCTCCCCTCTTTCCTAGTCAATTACATTTATTTCATCACATAAACAATTTTGTACCATCACTAGTTACAAGAAATGTCATCCATATTTTCCACACTAGCAGCAATTAGCAAAGCGTGAAACACATTTTGCTTGAACATTTCTTCACTTTCACCAGCCCCCCGCGTTTTACTCAACTCTTGGCTACTCCGTTACGCCATCCGCATCCCACCACAACTCACCTTCCTCATATTGCGTTACCCGCGTATCAACCTTCCTCACATCACCAACCGCCAAATTATTGCCATCATCCCTTACATAAACCCTCCCGGTCCGACCGGGTTCAACCCCAACAATTTCCCCCTTCCGGTCCGACCGCCACTCCCCCTGAACCGCCGGTTTAGTCCACGGGCACCTCAAGTCCCACAAGCTCAACCCCAACAACCCGGCCTCACCCGCCTCGGCCGACATCACGACCGCTGGCGACACGGGCATTTCGGCGAAAAACGGGAATTTCTTCTCCACCCCGTCCCACAGCTTCACCACGGGGATGCCGCTAACAAGGTCAGACAATGAGAAGTTGTCCACCACGCTGCGACGACGACGGAGGAGCCTCAAATTACGCTTTTGCCCTTGACTCTCGAAGAAATTACAAAAGCTACCCTTTACAGTGAAATCATCCTCGAACCTCGTGAAGTCGTCATAGGATGATCTACTTTTTTGGCGCTCGTTTCGAGGGGAAATATAACAATCACTAATATGATCCTCATCGTCTGATGAGTACCCCGAAGAGGAACTAACGACGTCGTCCTCCTCGTCTGAGGTATAAAGCTCGTCGTCGAGGAAGGTGGATGATAAAAGGGGTTCGGCATTAGCTAAGAAAGACTTTGATTTCCTATGGTAATGAAGGATCAAGATCTTAAATTTGTGTACTACACAATTGAAAGCGTAGACTAGGGCAAGAAAGAGTGCACCCCATTTGCATATTCTCTGAGCGTATGAGAGTTTTCCTAGCTCAAAAATTGAAAGAATACGGGAAAACAATGATGGGTTGTTTAAGGAGTTTATGCTAGCTTCGAAATTGATTACAGGGAGTTGCATATTTTTGGGTATTTGCCTATTTGATGGGAATAATAAAGAGTTGGGAAATGAATGCTTTTTGGTATGTTAGGATTGTTGTTATAAAGGAGAAAAGGGATGAGGAATGTAAGGAGTGAGGAAAAAGAAGAGAAGGGGGGGTTGTGTAGAAGAGAGGGTCAAGTTTATATAATTGAGTGAGGGAGAAGAAGTGGTCTTGAGCTCTTGGCTTACTTGGTGGTGGTTGGAAGATAAGACTTTGGAGAAAGCTGTACTCTTTTTTTTTTTTTTTTTTGATATATGTACTTTTGTTTATTTGTTAGTATGTAATCATTTTTGGCACTAATGGTACATAAATACGTTTGTCTGTGAAAAGCAATGAATACTTTTGTCTGAGAAAAAGGCTTGACATACATGATCAATTATTGAAGTATTACTATTACCCAGAGTCTTGACTGAAATTGAATATTTGGTGAGCTGAAATTAGATTGTTTAGAAATAATTATTATTTATAGTATTAAATTTGTTCGACCTACACTACTTTATAGCTAGATTATGTTTTATGTGAAAGCAAGTAGATTTTTATTTAGTTTATGGAATACCAATAAAGGAATGGGTATCCGAAATTCCATAAACAAGTTTGTAATGGTCTTGTCATTTTTTTATATATTTTTTTTTGAAATGTGGTCTTGTCATTTTTTATTAGTGAATGTCTTAAATTTCGTAAACAAATACTTCTCTGTCTTTCTTACTATATAATTTATTTGACATTATTATGCATTATAATTTTGTCGTCAATAGTAAAAAATATATAATAAAAAAAGTTATAATGGTCTTTTGAACGGATAAAAATTATAATGGTAAATAGTGATCTATCATATATATAAATTTTCGTATTATGATTAAAAAAAGATCAAAATATTTTAGGAAAAAGTGAATGAGTAAATAACTACACTTTCATATAAAAAAAAAAAGAGGAAGTAATGCGTAATAGGAGGACTAGGAGGACAAAAATATTAGTTAAAAATGGTTATCTAAGTGGTTAGTGTTTCAACTTTGGTACTGCAATAAAATAATAATTTTAGCGAGATTCCCTGATCTACTCTAGCTAGCAACTAAATTTGTTCAGTTGCTTTATTTTAAAAGTAAAGTACATGATTTTTAGTATTATAATTATAAATAAAATTAATTGTAAAGTAAGTCATTGAAGAAGAGACAATAGATGATGTGTCATGTAATTTTTTAATGATGAAAGCTTTTGAATCTACATCTGTTCAATATGTTAACTTTTTGTGTGTTTAATTGTTTTCTTGAAGACTTGAGGTGAATTGTTTATCTTTTTCGTCAACTTCAAGAAATACTAGGGCATGTTCTCTACCCTTTTTTTTATTTTATTATACAAAAAGTAATAAAAAATAAATAAAAATACGGAAAGTTCAGACTAGTTACAAAAAATACAGAAAGTTCAGAAAAGTTACAAAAAATACATTAAGTTCAGAAAAAATAAAATAAAAAACAAAAATTACAGAAAAAACGGTGTAGAGAACATGCCCTTTGTGGACTGTTTTGTTGTTCATATAGGGCCTGTTCTCTACACCTTTTTTCTGTATTTTTTATTTTATTTTTTTTAATTTTTTGTATTTTTTGTAACTTTTCTGAACTTTATGTATTTTTCTGTATTTTTTGTAACTTTCTGTATAATAAAATAAAAAACAGGGTAGAGAATAGGCCCATAAAAGTAGACGATTTTTTATAATTACTTGTTGAAAAAACATAACACTATTTATTAAAGAGAGAGAAAATAAGAATTAATCCAACCAATGACAAACAAATCACTAGGGTTTGACTCATAGATTAAACACTTATATCAAAGAGCTAAGAAAAACTATTACCTTTTGACATAAAAATCCCATTAAAATCACGAGATCTCGACAAGTTCGGGAGTGACGAACCATCCAAAAAAACCCCCACAAATCAAGCAATTAAGGTGCCTGATTTTTTTGTCAAATAAGACAAACTAGTTAAATAAGATGATTGAAATAACTTACCAAACACACCTTGATACTGATCAAAGACTTCTTATTTATTAAAGTGAGAAAATAAAAATTAATCCAACCAATCACAAACAAATCACTAGTGTTTGACTCATAAAATTGCATGTAAAAATAGCAAAAAAAAAAAAAAAAAAAAAATAGAAAATTATATTGACATAAAAAGCCCATTAAAATCACGAGATTCCGCCAGTGACCAACCATCCAACAATATTATTCACAAATCAACAAATCCTCTCTTCCATTCCTCCGATCTACAACTACAAGTAACAAACAAACTCTCTACTTTACTTTACTTGGCCCCACACAATATATTTTCCCCGCCAAAAATAATTCTTTTATAATCACACTTATTAGTGCAAAAAATATCTCTATCATAGAGAGAGAAAAAAAGTGGGGGCTCACTTTTTCTATTTCTTTTCCTTTTATTTTTATTTGAGTATTTCCAAATTTCTTTTTCTTTTCCTTTTTTCGAATTAGGGGAAAAGCTCAAAAGGGTTTTGTCATCTTGTTAAAATAGAAGGTGGGTAGTTGTCAAAATTTGATCTTTTTTCCTAAAAAGTGTTAATTTTTTGTTTTTAATTTCTTTTTATTTTGGGGTTGATTTTTTTTTTTATATGCAATCTGGGGGAGGTGGGTCCCAGAACGCCGGCGGTGGGGCCGGTGGGCATGGGAGGAGTCCGGCCTCGGCTGCCGCGTCGCCGACGTCGTCGTCTTCGGCGTCGCAGCAGCAATTAGGGTTTGATTCAATTCAGCAGCAACACCAGCAAAATCAGCTGGGGAATAGGCAGGTTAGGGTTAGTTATTAGATGTTGTTTTGCTCAATTATTCAATTTGATGAGTTTTTAGTGTTTTTTGTCACAATTTGAGCTTAATTTGGTGGTAATTTGGTAAAAATGTGAGTTGATTTTATGCTAAATTTATAATTTATCGATGTGGGTTTGTTAGTTTAAAGTGCTTTCTCAAATGGGTTTGGCTTAATTTTGTGAGTAATAGTGTTAATTTGGTGATTTTTGGTGGAAAATTGAGTTGAAATATTCTCAGTTTATTTAATTTTGTGATGTGGAGTAATTAATTAAAAGTGTGTTTTCAAATGGGTCTAGCATGAATTTGTGATTAATGGTCTAAATTTGGTGATTTTTGGTGAAAATATGAGTTAGTTATGCTCAATTTATTTTTTTGGAATGTGGGTTTACTTTAGTTTAGTTTGAGTGGG
Organism: Corrigiola litoralis; assembly: GCA_901111285.1. NCBI lineage: Eukaryota > Viridiplantae > Streptophyta > Magnoliopsida > Caryophyllales > Caryophyllaceae > Corrigiola > Corrigiola litoralis. The sequence goes on from CAAKMY010043112.1 coordinate 18,297, forward strand.
GGTAGAGGTTTTGTTAAGATGTGTTTTGTTGTTGTAAGTTTGAGTTAGAGTCATGTGAGTTAAGTTGACTTGTGTTTTTTTGTTTTGTTATGTTTTTATTAGTTTGTATGATTGACCTGGATTTTCTCAGTTTTGATTCAGTACGAGGTTGTTTGTGTGAATAATAAAAGAATGGGTGGCCAGGTGTTGTGTTGTGTTGGTTGCTTTTTACTTTTCTTTTGCTGGCCAGTTATGATTAGTCAATTATTTGGGTGAGGAATTAATGTTGGGTGGCTTATTTGTATTTATAAGATTCTCTGCTGGCTATATTCAGGTGGTTTGTACTTTGAACGTTGCTTGACTCATTTGTGGATGATCTTATGCTTAAGACTTGAATGCCACTGTAGCTTATATCTCTGTATGTTAATAAATTTATCGTGTTCGACCTGGTCGAGGAGTATTTGATGGTAAGGAGAGGGAAGTTTGATTTGTTGATGTTTAGAAGCTTATTAATGAGCTAGTGAAGATAAAGGGGATGTTCATTTTGAGTTTCGAGTTGTATAAAACATGAAAAAGTTCACAGTTGGCTGTTTTGTTGCGTAATTGATAAGCACTGGATTTCATTTATTTCATCACACCATTACATAAGCTGCATTTGGGTCTTGTTTCTTTTGGAGACAGCAGAGTCTGTCACATTCTTTCATAATTTGGCCCATGTTTTCTAATTCTGTAATTTGTGAATTTTGGCAAATGTGATGAATGAGATCTGGTGTGAGGTTCTTTCATATTCTTTTTTAGGTTTATGAGGTTTTCTATATGCATGAAAGGTTTTTCTCGAGAGTTCTTTGGTCTCAGATCTATCTGGTTACGAGACCATCCCTTACCCTGTCTGCTCTCACGGACACTTGAATGCTAAACGATTAGTGTACATTTATTTTTCCCATCGTGCTTTTACTTAATTATATGAGTCTTTGACTGCTTTCCACTCTGCGGAGGTTCCGAAGTCATGATTTGTTTCAAGATTCTGATGTTTAATTTGCTGGTCTTGATCTAGGTTAAAGCTATGTTTTGTTTTCCATAAATGATATATAGCACAACCTTCTGGTATCGAGCTACTTTGGTTAATATTTGGTTGAGAACTGATCGTTTTCTTGCTTCAGAGTATGATATTTCATTGAAATTGGTAGCATGTCTAAGTACTAATGTTGTATATTGTGGTTCTGACTTGTGTAGTCACTACAACAGCAACTACTACGAAAACCTGAAGGGAATGATGCCATTTTAGCTTTTCAAGCTGCTGGTCTCCAGGGTGTCATGGGAGGGACCAATTTTGCTGCATCTCCAAGCTCATTGCAATTTTCACAGGCAAGAAAATACATGGATATGGCCCAGCAGCATGGTTCTCCTCATTCACGTGAAGAAGTTCAAAATAAGAGTCATGCTCATGAGCAACAAGCATTGACGCCTGTCCATCAAGCTTATATGCAATATGCAGCACTTCAGGCTGCAAAGCAAAAGTCTGCAATGGGCATGCAACCTCAGGGGCAAGCTAAATTGTCAGTTGGAGGCCCTTCCACTGCAAAGGAACAGGATGTTCGAATGGCTAATCTGATGCAGGCTACTAACCAGGCCCAGTCAGCATCTTTAAATAAATCGTCTGAGCCTTTTGGTCGCGCTGAGAAGCAGATGGAACAGGGACAGCAGGGAGGTTCTGAACAGAGGACTGAATCAAAGCCTACTATGATGCAGACAACATTAGGGCATTCAGCTGCTACGAATGCAATGAGGCCTGGACACAGTCCTCAGGTTCATCAGGGGATTCAAAGCTTGGGAAATAACCAAATGGCGTTGGCTGCGCAGTTGCGTGCCTGGGCACTTGAAAACAATATTGATTTGTCACAACCTGCAAACGCCAATTTGGTAGCACAGCTTATGCCCCTGATGCAGTCCAGGATGATTGCTCAGCATAAGGCAAATGAAGGAAATTCACAGTCATCTCCTGTTCCAGTGCAAAGACAGCAGGTAACTTCACCTGTTGCTAGTGAAAGTTCGCCTCGTGCTAATTCATCAAGTGAGGTTTCTGGGCAATCAGGGTCTACCAGAGCTAGGCAATCAGTTCCACCAGGTCCTTTTGGCTCAGGTTCAAGTGCCGGTATAGTTAACAATTCTAGCAATTTGTCTTCACATATCTCTCCACCCAGTAGAGAGGGCCAGACACCTTCAGTTCAGTCTACTATAGTGGGAAACGGAATGTCTTCTATCCAGGCTTCTCGACCCTCTGTGAACCTGAACCAAGGATTTGAACACCCTTCTAATGCGAATAATGCAGCAACTGGTCAGGAAGCATTGAAATTGCAGTATCTCAGGCAGTTGAACCAGACTGCTCCCAAATCAGCTAGTGGAACTACAGATCAAGGCACAGCAAATCATCCTCCAGCACAAGCTCAGCTGCCATCTCAGAGTTCGCAACAGCAAGCTGGGTTCACGAAACAGCAACTGCATGTTCTCAAAGCACAAATACTTGCCTTTAGGCGCCTGAAGGTTTAAGATCTATACATCTACTTTCATATCTATTGTCAGCTTGATATTCACTCTTCTCCCATTGCAATTTAAAGGAACACCTTGATGTTTATATTAGTGTTTGGGAATTATTCCCCTCATTTTAGAGTACGTTAGACCTTTTTGTGTTGAGTACTACTAGAATAAATCTCTGACAGTTGTATGTTCTCCCAATATTCTTTAAGATACTTCAGAAAATGATGTTAAAGCTGCTGATTTATCTGCCTTTTTTTCGTTCTTGTTTTTGGTTTGTATGACAGAAAGGGGAAGGCACCCTTCCTCAGGAACTGCTTCGAGCTATTGCTCCACCTCCACTAGCATCACAGTTGCAGCAGCCTGTTGGTCCTTCAACTAGTCAGGATAAGTCTGCTATTAGGAATGCTGATGAAAGTCCAAAGCACATGGATTTTAGCGAGAAAATGCAACAGGCTCCACCACCCGCTCTTCCGAAAAATGTCTCCAAAGAGGAACTTTCTACGGGTGATGAAAGGATGACAACCTCAACGAATGATATGCCAGGTTCAAATGCTATGACAAGAGAGGCTTCTTCAGTGATATCTTCTGGAAAGGAGGATCAGCAATCTACCCCGGTTGTTGTTAAAGCTGAACAGGAAGTTGAACGCAATTTACAGAAAACTCCAATGAGAAATGATCTGATTATGGACAGGGGAAAGGCTATTGTATCACAAGTGACTGTGGGTGAAAGTACACAGGCTAAGAAACCTCAGCAAGGAGGCACAGCCTCCCAGCAAAAAGATGCTGGATCAACCCGGAAGTATCACGGTCCATTATTTGATTTCCCTTGTTTTACCAGAAAGCATGACTCTATTGGGTCTGCAGTTATGACGAATAATAACTTGTCTTTGGCTTATGATATCAAAGACCTCCTTTCTGAGGAAGGTATGGAAGTGCTTAATAATAAGAGAGCAGAGAACTTGAAGAAGATTGGTGGATTGTTAGCTGTCAACCTAGACAGAAAAAGAATCAGGCCAGATCTTGTTGTGCGATTGCAAATTGAAGAAAAAAAACTAAAACTTTTGGAGCTCCAGGCGCGGTTGAGGGATCAAGTAGATCAAGAACAGCAAGAGATTATGGCCATGACTGACAGGGAATATAGGAAGTTTGTGCGGACTTGTGAGCGACAGCGTTTGGAGCTTTCAAGGCAAGTCCAGGCTTCACAGAAAGCTATTAGAGAAAAGCAGCTTAAATCCATATTTCTCTGGCGCAAGAAGCTTCTTGAAGCACACTGGGCCATCCGTGATGCCCGGACTGCCCGCAACCGAGGTGTTGCAAAATACCATGAGAGGATGCTTAGGGAATTTTCGAAGAGAAAAGATGATGATAGAAATAAAAGAATGGAGGCACTGAAGAATAATGATGTTGAGAGATACAGGGAAATGCTCCTGGAGCAGCAGACTAGTATGCCTGGTGATGCTGCAGAGAGATATGCTGTTCTTTCGACATTTTTGTCACAGACTGAAGACTACCTTCACAAACTTGGAAGCAAAATTACTGCTACCAAAAGTCAGCAAGAGGTCCAAGAAGCTGCAGCAGCAGCAGCAGCTGCTGCTCGGGCTCAGGTATGATGACGAAGCTTCAACCTGTCAACATGAACTTTCTTTGTTCAACTTTATTAGTCTCCTTAATTGCTCTCTATGATATTTATTGTTGTTTACTGATATTCTTACCTTTTCCCTCCTTATGGCGGTTCGTGTGTTGGGAATTAAAAGGGTCTATCAGAAGAAGAAGTCAGAGCAGCAGCAGCTTGTGCTGGTGAGGAAGTCATGATCAGGAATCAATTTTCTGAAATGAATGCGCCCAGGGATAATTCGTCAGTGAACAAGTAAGCATTTCATTCACACTGCTAAAATTTATACTTCGTCATGGAACTTTGTGATCAAGGTCCTTTTATATTTGTATTGCTTCCAATATGACATTTTGTTCATTTTAGTTGTTGATTTCCCTGCAATTATGTGCTTGTTTATTTGAGATCTAACTATCTGGTGTTTCTTCAATTTATAGTTTGTATTCTCTGTCATCTATAGTTTGTAGGCAAATATTGTGGAAATCTTTGGGAAGTTATTGAACTTTAATCTTTTTAACAGGTATTACACTCTTGCCCATGCTATAAATGAGAGGGTCGTTAGACAGCCTTCAATATTAAGGGCTGGAACCCTGAGAGATTATCAGCTTGTAAGTCGGATTCTTTGGTCCCTGAGTATGTTTGGGAGTGTGTGTATTGATGTTTTGTCTAACGATATGAAACAAATCTGAATTGACAGGTTGGTTTACAGTGGATGCTTTCGTTATATAACAACAAGTTAAATGGAATATTGGCAGATGAAATGGGTCTTGGGAAAACTGTACAGGTTAATTGCTGTTTCTCTCTCTTCTTTTCTTAACTAAATAGTCATCTATGATGTATCTTCTTGTTCCTCTATATTGTCAATACATGGCATCCATTTTTCTTGACAAATAAACTATAAAGGGAAAGGCTTATTCTACGTTACTTGGACTCAGCATTAAAATATTAGACACGGATATGGATCTCCTTGTGAGACCCGCCTCACACGGAAAATGTCCTAAGTTTGGACGCTCAATGTTTTTTTTTCTTTGTAGGTTAGACAAATAATAGTAATCATACTAATCTCAGATGAGTAATTTTTGTTTTGTTGATTTGCATTTCAAAAATAGTAGATTCATAATTCCATTGCTGTAAATTTTTTTTTAAAGATTCTTGTTTTTTCCCCTTATCTCGTTGTTCTTCTCTTCTTCTCTTCATTATGAAGTGTCCGATTGCAAAATGGAGGGTCAGACACCTATATTGTACTAGAATTTATGTCACATCATGTCGACATGGGTTCAAGGCAAAATTTGAAAAGTCCGGGTAATATAGCTTATTAAAAAGCACATAACTTGATAGAGTAAGAGGCTAATTTTTTATTGGTGGTCGAAGAGAAGCAATTGCCAAGGATAAAATTTTCACACCACATGGTAAGCCGTCATTTGGATTTTGTGGTTGTACTTTGAACAGAAATAGTTGCATCTACCAGAAAATAGAACTAATGATCACGAAGATAGAGTAGTTTACTTTAATTGTTTTTCACGCCATTTTATGGGGGTCCTCTGAAAATTCTCTTAGTTGTGTTAAATGTGATTGACACAATCACAGCCTTTTTCCGACTGATTTTTAAGGAGGTCCCTTTGAGTGTGCCTTTTCCCATGATGATAACTGTAAGGTTTTCATTCTGATGTTAAACAAAAATCTGGTTCTTTCAAGAAAAGTAATTAGAAGGCTCTAAATATTACGGTATAAAGAAATATAATTGGGTGTATGTGACCGATATTAGATATGCAACACTGTAATTGTTGTCTCATTCTGCAGGTGATGGCATTGATTGCTTATTTGATGGAATATAAAGGAAACTATGGGCCGCATCTAATCATAGTGCCTAATGCTGTTTTGGTGAACTGGAAGGTCTGTATGAAGGCCTTGCTGTTTCTTAATCAGTTAGCTGATTCACTCTTGTCCTTGCTAACTATACTGCTTTCCTGACAGAGTGAATTACACACCTGGCTGCCATCTGTATCCTGCATTTACTATGTTGGTAGTAAGGACCAGAGAGCCAAATTGTTCTCTCAAGTAAGAACTTTCTTTTCTGCATATTCTATTTTTATTGATAACTTTTTCTCTTTGTTGACTTAACATCTTTCTTCTGGTGATTTTTCAGGAAGTTTGTGCCTTAAAATTTAATGTTCTAGTCACAACCTATGAGTTTATTATGTATGATCGTTCAAAACTTTCTCGGGTTGACTGGAAATATATCATAATTGACGAGGCGCAAAGAATGAAGGACAGAGAATCAGTCCTTGCGCGTGATTTGGACAGATATCGCTGTCAAAGGCGTTTGCTGCTGACTGGAACACCTTTACAGGTTTGTCAAAAGTAGTTCTTTTGCTGTGCATGTTGGCATAGAACACTTACGTGTCTCTTGGATATAATATATGGGGGTCAGAGTTTTATATTTGATGAGCTTGTTTATTCAGGTACTGTATGTTGGAATCTAGGTCAGATATGCCAAACTTTTGTTAGTAGTTGCATGTCTGATTATTTTTTTCTTGCTAGGTATAGACTATAGACGAGGGCCATTTCAGGCACATACAACCTAATCTTTTCCTTCAAATGATCCAGTTCTTTTTTTTTTTTTTGCTTTTCAAACTTAACTTTGAGATCTACCAATTTTATACATTCAACCCTAACCAACTCTTTTCTCTCCTTCCGTACAATTTTGGAGTTGAATCCTGCCGTACATTAGAACTGGAGACAAACTTTTTTTCTGCCCTTTTCTACTTTGAAGGAATAAACAAAGTGAGGGTAAGAAAAGGTCATTTCAGATTTCGAGAGGTAGAAATTGAATAATTTTGTTGATAATCTAGTTGAGTTTTACTCTTGTCGGAAGAATTTGATTTAGTTTGCTTAACTTTACCTTCTAAGAAGAAAATAAATAGCTTAGATTGGTTGTTGCAGCCTTGCAGGTTCCTTTTGTTGTTGTGGAGTTTGTTCCTGTTACGTCGGGATTTTATCTCCGGCTATGATTTTCAGTGGCTCACTCTTTTGACTACTGGTTCGAAACTTATGAACTGGGTCAATAACGCTTATTTTTCCATTTAAATTGAATGAGATGTGATAGATGACACAGCAAAGACATCAAAGTTTTATTCAATTGCTGACCTAGGGAGCTCTTTGCCAAACACACCATCTTTTCGTTGATCCGTGTCTGGAAACATCCTTGATCTGCTACTTTTTGTGGGGTATTGGATAATTGAATATATCCATCTTACCAATTAGTCATTGGTGTTATTTTGTCTAGCTTCCTCGAGGATATCATATTAGTTCTCTCATTTTGGCAGTGCTTTTTGAATATTTAGGGTTTACACTTTACAGCCAACATTTGTTTTTTATTTTGTGGTGATCAAAGCAATATATAGACCTGCTGCCTCTATGTTCCTCCTTATGGATATTGATTTTTTGGGCCTTGCCTTTGATGGTTCTATCTCATGATGGATACTGTTATCTTGTAGAATGATTTGAAGGAACTCTGGTCTCTGCTGAATTTGCTTCTTCCTGAAGTCTTTGATAATCGCAAAGCATTCCATGATTGGTTCTCACAACCATTTCAAAAGGAAGGTCCTTCACATAATGCAGAGGATGATTGGCTTGAGACTGAAAAGAAGGTTATCATTATCCATAGACTTCATCAGATATTGGAGCCTTTTATGCTCAGACGTCGTGTTGAAGATGTTGAGGGCTCCCTTCCACCAAAGGTATATTGTGTCCATATAGTGCTGCTGATTGCCATCATTCTTATTTTACGGCTATCTAAAGTCCAGCGTTGATGCAGGTATCATTTGTCCTGAAATGTAAGATGTCTGCCCTCCAGGGTGCTATATATGATTGGGTTAAAACTACTGGTACACTTCGTGTGGATCCAGAGGACGAGAAGCTTAGGGTTGAAAGAAAGCCTTATTACCAGGCTAAAGCTTTTAAAACTTTAAATAACAGATGCATGGAGCTCCGGAAAGTTTGTAATCATCCGTTGCTTAACTATCCTTTTTTCAATGACTTCTCAAAGGATTTTCTTGTAAGATCATGTGGGAAATTATGGATCTTGGATAGGATCCTCATAAAACTTCAAAGAACTGGGCATCGGGTGCTTCTCTTTAGTACCATGACCAAGCTTCTTGACATCCTTGAAGAATATTTGCAGTGGAGGCGACTTTTGTATAGGCGGATTGATGGAACTACAAGCTTAGAAGACCGGGAATCAGCAATTGTGGACTTCAATGCCCCAGAAACTGATTGCTTTATCTTTTTGCTGAGTATTCGTGCTGCTGGACGAGGTTTAAATCTTCAAACTGCAGACACGGTTATCATTTATGATCCTGATCCAAATCCTAAAAATGAGGAGCAGGCAGTTGCCAGAGCACATCGCATTGGACAAAAAAGGGAAGTCAAAGTCATCTACATGGAAGCAGTTGTTGACAAAATAGCTAGCCATCAAAAGGAAGATGAGTACAGAAGTGGAGGTACAGTTGACTCAGAGGATGATCTTGCAGGAAAGGACAGGTATATAGGTTCGATTGAGAGCCTTATTAGAAACAATATTCAGCAATATAAGATCGATATGGCAGATGAAGTAATCAATGCAGGACGTTTTGATCAGAGAACCACACATGAGGAGAGACGAATGACATTAGAGACATTATTACATGATGACGAGAGATATCAAGAGACCGTCCATGATGTTCCCTCTCTGCAGGAGGTGAATCGAATGATTGCTCGCAGTCAAGAAGAAGTAGAACTCTTTGATCAGATGGATGAAGAGTTTGATTGGATTGAGGAGATGACAAAGTATGACCAGGTACCTGAGTGGCTTCGTGTCAGTACCAAGGAAGTCAATGCTGCTGTTGCTTCTTTGTCCAAAAAGCCATCAAAGGACATATTCACCGCCACTGTTGAAGTGGAATCAGGTGAAAATGAGAAGAGAAGGGGCCGACATAAGGGGAAGAAGTTTCCTGTATACACTGAGTTGGATGATGACAATGGAGAATCCTCTGATGCTAGTTCTGAAAACAAAATTGGAGATTCTGTCCCTGATGAGGAAGGTGAAATAGTAGAAGAGGAAGATGAAGATGAAGAGGAGGATGCAGCAGCCGAAGCCAATAAAGATCAATCAGAAGAGGATGTTCCTCTTGCTAATGATTATGATTATCCTCGAACGAGTGGAAGCACTAGAACTGGTCACATGGTTGAAGAAGAACCTGGATCTCCCGGATCATCTTCTGACAGTCAGAAGATGGTGCAGACAGTCTCTCCATCTATATCATCTCAAAAGTTTACCACCCTATCAGCTATAGATGCCAGGCCAAGTTCTGGTTCAAAAAGACTGGTTTGTCTCTCTCCCTCTTCCTGCAGTCATTTATGTCATTGCTTGTTTTTTTTTTTTTTTTTCACTTTTCATGTTTCATCTTCAGCCTGATGATCTAGAGGAAGGGGAAATTGCTGTCTCTGGGGATTCTCAGTTGGACATCCAGCATTCAGGGAGTTGGAATCATGATCGTGAAGAAGGTGAAGAAGAACAGGTGCTGCAGCCCAAAATTAAAAGAAAACGTAGCATAAGACTTCGGCCACGGCATGCAATAGAAAGGCCGGAGGAGAGGTACAGCAATGAAAAGCTGTCTCTTCAACGTGGAGATTCATCTCAATCTCAATCTTTAGCTGATAAAAGATTTGGAACTCAACCAAAGATTGAACCTGAATCCCGAATTCTGGGAGAGCCTACTGGTTTAAAGCAAGAGCAAAGTGAGATATCTGCAAAGACTCGCCGTGGATTACATTCAAGAAGAACTGGAAGTACATCAAAGCTTCATGCTCGTACGAAACCTGGTCGACTGAATAGTGTGCCTAATCTCCATGATGAAGCTCCTGAGAACTGCAGGGACAGTTGGGATGGTAACAAAGATGTGAACATATCTGGTAATTCTAGCTTCGGAGCTAAGATGTCCGACATCATTCAGAGAAGGGTATGCTTCACTTGCTCACCCTAGGTAGCCCCCCTTCCCCCCGCTCCCCC
>CAAKMY010043117.1:0-22821 GCA_901111285.1 Corrigiola litoralis
TCATTAACTCGTTCTACACCCTCTCAATGTCATTAAGACATTCATATTTTGCAACCAAAACTCATAAGAGAAGCTGGTCAATCCAATGTTCCTCCGCTTCATCTCTTGCACAAGAGGAGGTACCTTCTCTGGCTGGCCAATCTTCGCATACAAACTCAAAAGACTATCGAAGGGCAGAACATCAGACGCGTAGTTCAACTCATCCATCTTTCGAAAGAGAGGCATTGCTTTATCAGCCATCTTTTCAGCGCAGTAGGCATTTAGAAGTGGTCCGTAGGTGTACTGATTCGTTGCATCAGGTGGCTGAAGGCCAACATTTCAGCTTCAACAGTACCCTTACACTTCGTGTTTAATCTCAATCCATAATCTCTCTGAAAAGTCAATTCCACTATTCACCATCCATTCCAGCACCTGCATCAAACAGTAAACTATAAATGATTGTTTTATTCCAACATTGATGACAAATTAAAGCCTAAACAATGCTGAACCCAACAGTCAGAGGCTCATGCAACCACGTACCAGTTACAACTTACAATTAGAACAAACAATATGGACTTTGCCAAATCACCAAATTGGCTGAAAATCACGTACAAGAACCAAACTTAATTGAAGCTGCATAATCCCTTGTCGAGCGAGGATTAGAGATGAGGTCGGGCACAGTAGCTTGGTCGTAATTCTTATATGCTGGGGCTTTTGTTTCACTCAAGGGTCTGTATCATGATAAGTGTATGCTTATGTATTAGCCTAAGCACACGAGTCACAAGTTTCAGTCAGTGTCTTTCCAAATATCAGTCAGACAACTAGACAAGGAAATATAGCAGAACCTCCACATGCTTTGTGCCTAGGGGCGGATCCAAGATTAAAAAATGAGGGTATTGAACTATATTGTTTCTATAACTCTCTATCTTTCTACTATTCTTTATCATTTTTTAACATTTTCTACCATTTTTCTACTATTTTTTTCTTACACCAATTTTGATTTAATATGGGGTAGCGTACTGGCTGGTTTCGCACTGTATATGCACACATAAATTATTACTCCGTATATTATTAGACCAAGTTTATTTGAGTGTCACCAATTTTATATGATTTTTTTACTTGCCACATACCCCATTTTTATCCATGACACTCTAAATTTTTTTTTTTCCACTTCATTGGTGACACTCTCACCCACCTTGCTCCTCTTCCCTCTCTCCTACTTTATGATATATCCTACCAACATTTTTTCTCATATTTTATTATCTTAATAATTTATCTTTTGTTTCTAATAATTATTATTAATTGATTTTAAGAGAATAGAAAATAAAAAATTCAGAATGAACATCGAAATATATCAAATTTGGTCTCTATTTTTAGAGCACAAAAAAATATGACCGTTGATATTTTTTATTTATTATTTTTTATTTTTTTAAATTACAGATATGACCGTTACAAGTTTTGTAACGAATATATTTTTTGGACAAACAGATTAGTGACACTTGTCGGATGAAGACAATGGCAAGGGCTGCGTCAGAAAAGTTAGAGGTCTCCCGCCACATGTCGCGCTGCCATTAGCTTCCAGTTGCTTTTTTTCTTTTTCTTTTTTCTGATTTCTGCTTTATCTCTATTTATCCTTTCCTTGTTTGACACATGTCCCTAACTTTTGCATGAGACTCCCATTTTTACAAGGTCACCGAATGACACTTAAAGTTGAGTGTCATGACCTCTCTTTTTATTCTCCTTTTTATTTATTTGTTTCTCACGTGTAAAGCCTTGACACTCAATGTACAAAGTCACCAATAAACTTGGTCTCATAACTCATTTGATCATTACAAACTTATGCAACGCTTAGGCATCACACGTTCACACCAGTATAGACTGATAAAAGGTAGAAAAGAAGTAGGCAATGGCTAACAATGAGGAAAAAACAAGAAGAAATGAGATTGGAGAACCTCAAGGCAATGCTGATATCTGCCAAACTTATGGAGGTATTTAGCACACCCAAGAATCTCAGCCTTTTGGCAGGCCTTCATCAATGGATGCAAGACATCTGATAGTTTTTTTATGTACCCTTGCAGCTGTTGTAATTCATGCTTGTCGCCATTTTTCATTCTGATGTTTCAACTATAGTTTGTTAGGTAAACAGTGATGAGTCACCAGCTGAGTTAGTTGTTAGTTGAGAAAGTTAGTTAAAATTTTGTTATTCAGAAAATGAGTTCAACATACTTGTATAAAGCAAATTCGGTACAGTCAAAACCTAATTAACTCTAGAACCTTCTAACCTAGCTTTCTTATTGATGTTACAAAGATCTCCCGTGATTTGTAGCACCGAGATCTCGCTTTTTTTCTTCTTCTTATTACCCTTCCTGCAAAACAGAAGATCATATGTTTTAAAAGCTGGTATACCTTTTCTTATTACGCTTCCCTTTATGAGAGCAAAACCTCAGGTTTTTATCGCAAATGCGGGAGCGTAGAAGATAGTACCCCTAGTCCCCTACTCAAGTTACAGAGGAACAGTGAGCTTTAAGCAATTGTGAGTCAAAGTCACAAAAGTTGGGACATACCCTCTGAATGTTGGTGATAAAATACACACAAAAATCCCGCCCCAAACTCAAACAGGGCAAACCCTCTGAAGTAACTCTTTCTGCTCGGCACTAAAATTTACACCCTCTTCCTCTAAGCTCTGACGTATTTTAGGTGCTGTCTTCCCAGCTGCTGCATATGTCTGAAGCAACCAAAAGTAGGCGTTCGCATCTAAGGTCTGAGCTTTCTTTAACAACAGGCATAACTTTTCAGCACCATCGACATCTTTCTCGTCTCTAAAATGCCGAAAGAAGGGTTCGAGCTTTTCTGCATGCGGCTTCCATTTGGTCGTAATCGCTGCTTCCATATGCTTCAGAGCGGAATCAATCTGCCGTTTCTCCAAGTAGTAGTTCATGAATTTGAGATGGGAACTCCGCACTTTTCCATCAGCATTTTCCATGACATCTTTTAGCAAAAGCTCAGCCTCTTCAAGCATGTCATGCCTCAGGTAAGCACCTATAAGAACAGCTGCTATTCTATCATCAAAAGTTCTGTAACTCGATTTCCACTCCATATAGTACTTTTTGATGGCCTCCACATCACCTATAATGGACAGAGCTTGAACCATAATAAGGTAGCTTAGGTTGTTACAATCTCTGAAATTTGACTTCAGCTTATCCCATGCTTGAGTGACAGACTCTAATTTACCAGTACTGGCATACAAGCTAATCAGATGATGATATGCCTCACGGTCAGGATGGCTTGATTTATCCAAGAGATCCTCCAGCTTTTTCAACGCTGGAATAGCTCTCTCAGACTGGCCGACCTCATTATACCCTGCAGCAACGTTGCTATATATCATCCAATTATCCTTTACGAATTTATGTTCTTGAACTTCGTGCATAACTCGCTCTACACCCTCAAGATCACCACGGAATCGATAGCTCTGGATCCAATTAATGTATGTGTTGTTATTTAATGGGATATTTCTCTGTTTCATCTCCTCTACTAGAGCAGGAACCTTCTCCGGCTGGCCTACTTTCAAATACAGACACATAAGATTGTTGAACGCGAGAACATTAGAAGCAAAGTTCATCTCATCCATCTTTTTGAAAAGAGCCAATGCTTTATCAGTCGCCGGTTCAGTGCAGTAGCAATAAAGAAGTGTTCCATATACATAATGGTTCCTTGCATCAGGGGGAATGCCATCGTAGTACTTTTCAACTTCATCAATGCCCTTAAGTCTGTATATAAGGCCTAAACGTAAAGCATACTCTCTACCTGAATAGTCATATGTACCTGTCTCTAACCAGTTGAGGATCTGCATCAAACGATTTCACACGAGTGCATTGAAAACAATCAGAAAGAAGATCTCACTCTTCAATTTAGCTGTCTAGATGCAAGATAATAGATACACACGAACAAGTGCCTATTAATATAGCATGCATTGCAATAACTCACGAAACACATTCAGCACCACAACAACAATAACATTAGTGTAGCAATACAAAGCACAAAAGATAAAGCCAGCTGTTCAAAAGAGAAGAAAATTTAGAAAGGAAATTATGGTTATTTCTTTTATACTCCATTTACATGTACTTATTATTGATCCCTTCAAAAGTATTTGTAGGACGGTAACCACAATCAAAGATAGTATATAGCAGTTGGCATGATTGTAATCTCCTCCAAAAAGGTCTGCTATCATTTTTCCTCTTAAAATAAGTTTTGGCACTGAGCTGTTAGACACTTCAGAAAGGTTTTGATTATTTTTTTTGTCCAAGGCATCAAGAAGAGTGTACACAGAGAAGAAAAAAGGGGCAGTGACTAGCACACACGTGTCACCACAGGGCAGAGAAAGAGCTAATGAGAGAAGAAGGGAGTGGGCAATAAGAGTAAACTGAGGTAAAAAAATTAGAGAGGTCTATGTTCTATAAAGACGAGTTCTCAACGCAGTTTAACGTGGGTTTTCCCGGGATGATACAAGAACAAGTTTATTGCCAGCTGACTTTCCAAAATGATGAAGAAGGGTCCATAAGGAGCAGAACGAGGCAGTGAAAGGAAAGAAAAATGCATAAGAAGAATGCCATTACTAAAAATCAAACTGAAAATGATTCGCCACCAATGATAAAAGAAGACCTTAAGCCGCACTCGGGTGTCACGAGAGACCAAACCGGGCTCAATTAGTCATGTTCTGGGAACAAGTGCAAGAGCAATAACCAAGACAGTTAGTCTAGTGCTAAAATTCCCAATTTGTGACCTTGAGGTTAGGTGACAAGATTGAGTACCACCTAGGGCTCTTGGAGGTGGCCTCAAACTTGAGCTAATTAACACCAGATGGATCCAGGCTTGTGAGATCTTCCTTACCATCTATTTTATATAAAAGCAAAAAAAAAAAAAAAAAAGAAGGTACAATTAATATGAAGCCTTATAACAAATGGAGGCAAAACTGTTCACTCATAAGTTATCACACATTCTTAGAAACGACCGTCCACTTTTATGATAAAAGTAAACGAACTTCCTACAAGTTAAATCTACTCAAGCTTCCACCAAGCTTAAATCAAATCAGAGATTTATAAACCTTTGCTAAGCCAGCATGTCTCCGTCTACTTTCTGCTCATAAACGAGCTTAAGTAAAATGCTAATACAGCAGGATCCATAAAAGCTTGTACAGGAAACATAAGTTGTCTGTGAGCTAAACATGACAATCTAGTTCCTCAGATCCCTCCTATTCTCCTATTCTCCGAGCTAGCATTTTTCTACATAAGTCTGCTACCATATAGCTTTTGGTTAATAACACTGCAAATTCTACAATCGCTACAACAATATTGTAGCCATCGAAACAAAAGGATCCTTGTCATTGACTCTTAATAATTGATCACAACCGTCCATTATTTTGCTAAAAGTCAAACTAATCAGTGACTCATATTGAATATTAATAAACCAACCTCTACAATTCACTGAATTATGATCACTACAAAATTCTTGTGACCATTACCTCACTTACCATCACAAGATCACTAATCAATAGCTTACATTGAATATTAAAAAACCTACCTCTACGATTTACTGAGTTATGGTCGTACAGAATTCTTGTGGCGATTACCTCACTACCCATCACAAGATCACTAATCAACAGCTCATATTGACTATTAAAAACTCAACGTCTACGATTTACTGATTTATGGTCGCTACAAAATACCTGTGGCAGATTACTAACTACCCATCACAGATCACTAATCAATAACTCATATCGAATATGAAAAACATCACAAAACTTGCATCTCATAACTTCATTTCCAGAAAACAAATAAAGGGCAAGTAAAATTATACCTCAAGACAATGTTGGTAATGACCATGTTTACGAAAGTGTCGAAAACAACCAATCAGAGCTGCCTTGTCGATTCGTAGGCCATTCGTCGTAATTTGAAGAAGGGTATCCTTCACTTTATCAGATGTGGGGCCCAGTGAAGTTATCTTCTTGACAAGCCTATACTTGGTCATTCCCTTGTACTTACGTTTCTTCACCGGTGCCACGTGCTTGGGTTTCTGCACCGGCGCCGGTGAAGCTGCTCCGGTGGAGAGTCGCCGGAGCAGCTGAGACTCGCCGGAGAGTTGGTGGGTGGTGTAAAGGTTGAGTCTTTGTTTGAGTGAGTGGTAGATCATTTTGGGAAGAGAGTTGAGAAAATAATATGTATGGAGTTTATAAAGGTTTCTCTTTAGCAATCTCGAGTTCTTTTAAAGACGGTCTTATGATAAGATAACACGAGTTTTTTGGATTTATGGATAATAGGGTGAGATATTTTAGCGAAATCGTGTGAGTTCATAAAGGTTTCTCATGACAATATTGCGATTTTTGATATGACGGTTTTATAATAAGGAAATACGATTTTCTTTTGGTTTGATATGTGCGCACAAAGTCGCTGATAAGAATCGAACCCCCAACCTCATAATGGGGTAGTAGTATAGTACAGCTCTAACCACTTGAGCTATTTCTTTTCTTGAAATACGAGTTTTTTAATTTATGGATGATGGGGTAAGAGATTTTAGTGAGATCGTGTCAGATTTCGAGAAATATAATGTTTGTTTGAGATGATTTTAAGGTGACGGATTAACATAATTGGATAAGGAAACTCATTGATTGTTTTCACGATCACATTAAAGGCGTGAAGTGCGAATTCTTGTTCTTGTGGTATAATAATAAAAGATTTTAGATTTATGCATAGTATATAAGAGATTTTAGTGAGATTGTGTGAGGTTTTTAGAATCACAAATGCGTTGTTGAGACGACTTTGAGGTGCATAATTGGACATGAACCTCAGTGAGTGTGATCATGAAACGATCACATCAAATGTGTAAAGTGTCAACTCTTAATCTTATGTGCTCTCACTGTAAGATTATCTTACACTTATCCAAAATAAATTCTTTTTGGTTTATTGAATTTGTACACATGTGATTTTGATGTCTTAAGGTGATAAGCTAACATAATTGGACATAGGAACTCTATGTGTTGGTAAAACGATCACATTGAAGGTGTGAAGTGCGAATCCTTAATTTTATCTGGCTTCATTGTAAGACATATTCAAAATCGGTTCTTTTTTGCTTATTGGATTGTGATTTTGGTTTTCAAAGGGAACTCACAAAGCCACAAAGAAGTATTAAATCATGCAATGTCATTAGAATGTGAAAGTCATACCATTTGTTCAACCCTGATTCTATTTTTTATTTTATCAACAACCCTGCCTTTCGGATTTATTGTTAAAAATCATTCAATAACTTTTGTACTCATATTACAAGCTCTCGAGTTGATCCTAATTTCTACTATTAATAAAAAAACGTGATTTATAATTGAAGGGGCGATGTATGACTTTTTGAGTGATTTATTTTCCACTAATAAGTTGTGCTAGTGTACAGCCAAACAAGGATTACACTGTTTCTACCTGAATGTATCACTGAATTAGAAATTTAAAAGCTACGATAATTTCTGCAGCACCAATTAACATTTTAACCATAATGAGTCTCACGAGATCATATCATTCTCAAATACTACAAAATGACAGTCTCCAGACTCCAAATAACAAAGCTATTTTAGAACTACTAAAAACCATGCCAAGGGAAACTGCAAGTCTAAGAAAGCTTTGCAATTATGTCAAGGCAGCACCTTCTCGAATAAACGACCATGCACGCTTCTATATTTACATAAATATTAGGATCATGAATTCGAAATATTCAACCCCTGCCATAATTGGCATCCTTACTCAGGCTGTTGTTGAAGGAAAAGTCTCACTCCAATCTTCATCTGCACAGACCTTCTGAAGCAACTCTTCGTGCTCAGGAGTAATCTGAACACCCTCTTGCTCCATCCTTAGACGCATTTCAGGCGCTGCTTTCCCAGCAGCTGCGTATGTCTGAAGCAACCACAAGTAAGCTGTCGCATCTAAGGGCTGAGCTTTCTTTAATAACCGGCAGAATTTTTCAGCACCCTCGACATCCTTCTGTTCTTTGAAATACAAGAAGAATGGATCAAGCTTCTTTGCATTGGGTTTCCATTTGGAAGCAATTGCAGCTTCCATGTGAACCAGAGCAGAATCAATCTGACCTTTTTCAATGTAATAGTTCAGAAATTTGACATGGACAGCACGTACTAATTGCCCGGACTTTTTCGTAACATCTTTTAGTAATAGTTCGGCCTCTTCAACCATGTCGTGTTTCAGGTGAGCACCTACAAGAACAGCTGGTAATCTGTCATCGTAAGTCCTATAACTGGATTCCCACTCCGTCAAATACTTTTTGAGGCCCTCCATATCGTCGAGATTTGCCAGTGCTTGTAGCATATTAAGATAACTCAGGTTGCTATGGACTTTGAATTTTGACTTGAACTTATCCCATGCCTGAATGACAGACTCTAATTTACCCGCACCAGCATACAAGCTAATCAGATGATTATAGGCATTGCGATCAGGATTGTCAGAATTATCCAAGATATCCTCCAGCTTTTCCAAGGATTGAATAGCTTTCTCAGACTGGCCAACTTCGATATATGCTGCGGCAACGCTGCTATATATAACCCAATCATCCTTTACAAGGTCCTGTTCTTGAACCTCGTGAATAACGCGTTCTACACCCTCAAGGTCTCTAAGATGACGGTAGCTCTGGATCCAAAAGCTGTAGGTGTAGTTGTTTGGTGGGATGTTTCTCTGCTTCATCTCTTCTACAAGACCCGGAACCTTCTCCGGCTGGCCTACTTTCAGGTAAAGACAAATAATATTGTTGAAGGCCAGAATATTGCCAGCAAAGTTCATCTCGTCCATTTTTTCAAAAAGAGCCAACGCTTTATCAGTCGCCCTTTCACTGCAGTAGCAGTTTAGAAGTGCTCCATAAGTGGCTTGGGTCTTTGCGTCAGAGGGAATGCTATCAAAGTACTTTTCAACTTCATCAATACCTTTTAGTTCACATAGTACTTTTAAACGCAATGCATACTCTTTTACTGAATAGTCATATCTACCTTTGACCACCCAATCTAGTATCTGCATGAAACAATCACACAAGCTTGAATCTGACAGAAAACACACTATTTAGTCCAGGGTCACAAGCCAAGCCAAGCCAAGCCAAGCCAACAAACAAACAAACAAACGCAAATGCCTACAATTTGGAGCATGCAGTGAATTAAAAGCACATCCAGTAACAGAACAGCAACAACATTAAATGCAGCAACACAAAGCAAAAAATGATAAAGAGAGCTGTTCAATAGAGAAGAATCAAAGATGGAAACAGCATTGTGGAGGTGTCAAAGTTTTTTGCACTTCATAAAAACAGACTATCATAAAATCCTCACAATTTTTTTTTTTTTTTGAGAACTATAAACTGAATCAAAGCAATGTAAACAGCAATAGATAGTTGTTTGCGCCCTTTTGATATCACAATTATAAATCCTCTGAAACAAAAGTTTCAAGACTGAAATTTTAGCCACTACTAGTCCAAACTACATAGGCATGGAAGTCCTACCTTCCTGCTCTTTAATTATTTCTCTGTCGAAGGCATAAGTAAGAGGTATGGGGAAGGGACTGAGAGTTGCACACATGTCCACAGAGAAAAGATAAAGAAACTGAAAGAGGAAGAAGCCACAACAAAAGCTAAACCGAGATTCTGTTATACAACGAAGAGAACAACGGAACTTAACATGGTTTTTCACTTTTCAGTAATGATGAGCATTCTTTTACCAGCTAATACTCCAGAGAAATGGAAACCATGTTAGATTAATCATCAAACACACTCAGCACTCAGCAGTCTGAAGTATAAATCTAATTTTTCATCTATGAGAGAAGAAAAACGAAATGCCTAAGAAAAATGCTATTACTGATGATTAATCTCAAGAAGATAGTCCTTGAAAGATAAAGGAAGAGCCTATGTTGAATCCAAGAGAAGCCCGACTAAATTATATATTTTCCCTGCACCTAACTTGGGCATGATCCCCATGAACAAGTACAAACAAAATGAAGGTTATCTCAAGTGGAGGTGAAACTGTTCACTTATACCATTGAACAGGTGCAGCTAGGTTAAGTATGGCAAGTTCGACACAAGCTTCAAGCCTTCAACAGGAAAAGCAAGCTTGTCTATACGCAAAGCATGACGACCAACTTCCTCACAGCCATCCCATTCTAGGAGCCAGCACATATGTTTGCATGTATACCAACAAATGACAAATGGTTTGTAACATAACAAGGAATTTGGAGAGTGGGAGAGCACTACCTTATGCCCTACGTCACCCTATGTCCCTCCCTGGACCAACCAAACTTTGATAGCGGAACATTGACCACTTTTCAACAGCAAAGTTGATTGATCCTCAGTTAGCATAGCTAAAAAGGATTTGAAACGTGATGCGAATAGCGAAAATAAGTCACCAACAATTAAATCTTGCCAACATACAAAAACCAGATTTTTTGTATTATTAATTACAGTACGAGGCTACTTTTTGAATTTTTTTTTTCAGGAAGATAGTCAAGACTCTACATTCAATTTGTTCCTGCTCTCTTGCACCCAGCCACTCACAATTTCTCAGACCCAACTACACATGTAACATGGTAGCACTGTACGATCTACAATCTTATTACATAAGATTCAGTCTCTACGAATCCACACAACTTGAAATTGCTAATTTGCTTTATAAAGTCCGTAGAAATACGGATTTTTGTACACTAAGCAACTCCAATACATAATAGAATAAACTTATTATATGCACTTAATTCTAATCTAAAAAACTGTGGATGTACTACTATACTATAATCAAAAGTTAACAGGATAACAGTACCCAGTATAATTCCTCAGAACATTGTGACAGGTGATTGTATGTAACCAATCACATAACACTATCTACATCTGCTGATAGGCAGAAGAGATGTTGGAAGTCACCACATAAGAGATGTTGGAAGTCACCACATATTAAAGTTTGCTCATTTTCATTTCGGACTTCCTATGGAATGATATTGATTAATTCTAGCCAATACAACAGTAAGCAAGCATGGACTAATCAAATGCACAAAAACACATATTTGAACTCAAGTAATTTTGCTCCTTTCTACACAAAATAAAACATAATCTTTTCTTGAATTCCTATGAAATAGTGATGCTTAATAACTACTCCATTACAACAACATTAAACAAACAAAGATTAATCAAATGCACAAAAACACAATCTGGGGACCAGCACTTTGCTCCTTTTTGCATAAAAAACACAAAACCTGTTTTCATTTTTTGAGCTCCTATGAAATAGTGATAACTATCAACTATACATTACAACATCAAGCAACCTAAGATCATTCAAATGCACAAAAACACAATCTGGGTACAAGCCAAAAATCACACACTTTGTCGTAGAAAAAAGGTGTAACAACCTTGCAACTAACTAAAATAGACGGTCTAATTTGAACTTAATCATAAATTGAGCTAAATCAATCACTTTATACTAACACTGTAATAAAAATGAGCACATGTGCACATTGCATCAGAAAGCAACCACATTAAAACGGCCTAATTTGAGCTTAAGATTAGACGGTCTCATACAAGTCTTTCCGCAACAACATATAAGTAACCACTTATTCACTTTGTACCAACACTCTAATAAAAATGTACCCTTTAACTCCAAAAGCGACCTCTTTAAGTCGAAAAGTGACCACTATGCAGTCTAATACAGCTTAAGATCAGACAGTCTCATAAAAAACTTTCCGCAACAACATTTATACATATATATTTACCTCAAGACAATGATGTATAATAAAAGTGACCACATGTCCACATTACACCAAAAAGCAACCACTTTAAGGCAGTCTAATTTCAACATAAGCTTAGACGGTGTCACACAAGACTCTCCGCTAATCACTTATTTACTTTGTAACAACAATCTAATAAAAGTGTTCCCTCAAGTCAAAAAGTGACCACTACGCAGTCTAGTACAACTTAATATTAGACGGTGTCATACTGTCATACAACACTTTCCGCAACAACATACAAATATATATTTAGCTCAATACAATGTTGTACTATAGTATAATAAAAGTGAGCACATGTCCACATTGCATCAAAAAACAACCACTTTAAAACCATCTAATTTCAACTTCAGATTAGACGACCTCACCTCAATACAAGACTTTCCGCAACTAACATATAAATGCATTTACCTCACCCCAATACAATGGTGCATCATAAAATGACCACATATACACATTACAACAAAAAAGCAACTGCTTTAAAACTGTCTATTTAAACATACGATTAGACGGTCTCATACAAGACTTTCCGCAACATCAAACGTTACCTCATTTGAACTAAAGATTAGATGGTTTCATACAATATACATTTACCCCAAGACATTGGTGTGTAATAAAAATGACCACATGTCAACATTGCATCAAAAAGCCAACTTAAAATTAGACGGTCTCATACAAAACTTTCCGCAACATCACACATAAACTTATATACCTGAAGACAATGGTGATGACGACCCAACCTCCTGAGGTCCTTAACACACTCAACAAGAACAGTCCTGGTAATATCTTTCCCACTATGAATAACACCATAAAGCACCTTTGACACCTGGTCATCAACACCAGTGGTGGGTCCCAGTGCAAATAACATTCTGAAAAGATTCTGCTTTGATATTCTGTTCTTTGGTGGAGTGTTGTTGGGGTGGTGGTAAGGTTGGTGTGACGGTGGTGGTGTGGTGGTGGAGAAGGTGGAGAGTTGCCGGAGGAGGTGGGACTCGCCGGAGAAAGTGGTGGGCCCGGTGGTGGTGGGGAGCTTCATTTTTTGTGCTAGTGATGTCATCATTTTGTGAAGGAGTGTGTGTGAAGTATATTGGGGTTTTAGTTAGGGTTTAGTGATATCATATTAATATTTAAAACCCACAAAAAACGGCTTTATTTAAAAAAAAAATGTTTAAAGGAAAATTGGTTGAAGTTTTCTAATATTTGTTGAAAATTATCACTATTTTTAAGGAAAATAAATACTTAATATAAAAATTTATCACGGTTAAAACGGATATTTAGCCATTTAGGCCATGTTCTGTAGGATTATTTTGAAGGTTAATAAGTTTAGTTCATTTTTAATGAGATAAGCTCGGTTCAATTCAATCTTAAGAAGCACGACTTTGTTCGATTTAGTTTGGTAAGTTTAGTTTAGTTTCAAAGAATAGGGTCTTAAAACTCTTTGACCGATCAAAATGTACTTCCCTCCAAAAAAATAGATAAGAAATGGATAAAGAAATTCAACTCTACCTTCTTTTATCTTTTCAACTCACTAACCACCATCGACCATTACCCGACACCCATTACCACTAGAACCATCTTCCACGATCATAATCTAAATCGAGTCGAACAAATTATTGTAATCTTTTAAAGTTTACCCTTTTTGAAATTACTAATGTATAACTTATACAAAAGTTCTTTAAAATCATAGAAAATTCATTTCAATTTCATTCACTACTGTGCACTTTATTTCAGGTTCACTCACGCCAGTTCAATTCATCTCAATTTTGTAACTTTATCAAAGAACATAACTGATATTATCCTAATTATTAAAAGTGTATCCAATTCACCCCTCTATAATAGATGGGTAGCTGTAAAACAACCAATTTTATATACTCATATTTATATTTCTCCGCACCATTAACCACCCAAGAAAACCTCATAATATGACCACAAATTGACATGGATATGAATATGATAAATTTCCCATATGACATTTTCCAACAATTGATTTCTTTGTAGGAAAAGTCTCTTGTTTGAATTTCAACACACTTAGAACTCAAAAATAGAAAAAACCAAAAGTAAAAAGTAAAAAAAAGCAGACAAACAAACACAAAAGACTTGACATGTCCACGTCATCACCCACTTTAAACTCTAACCCAACTAAACTAAAATCCTGTCTTTCAAGAGAGAGAAACAAAACTCCACTTTCTAGAGAGATAAACGCGGGTAGATTCACATCTGGCACTCCTTAGATTCTCCTTAATTTCTGCTCAATTTCCATTTTTGGGTATGTCTTATTATTGATAATATGTGTATATATAAAAGTTTCCAAATTTGGAAATTTGATGTAATTTGATGATGAGTAGTTTGTGATTGGGTTATGTGATGTTTGTTTGATTGGTTTTTGTTTGGTTTTATGTTGGAAAGATGGCAAGGATAAAGCCACAAGCTTTGTTACAGCAAAGCAAGAAGAAGAAGGTGCCAAGTAAGATCAGTGCTACAACAATTGTGTTGTTTAGCTTGATTGTTTGCATGGTTTTGTTCTTCATTTTCTCCACTTACAGGCATTTCTCTCGCAGGTATGATTATTGGGTTTTTTGGTTTTTATGATTTTTAGTGATTTGTAATTATTTGATTCTGTGTTGGAATTGATGGATTTGTGATACCATGTTGCTGTTTTGTGTAATTTTGTATCTGGGTTGTTGTAAAGATTGAATCTTGATTGAGTGATAGTTGGGTTAAGACGGTTGTGATCAGGTGGGGCGAGGTTTCGAGGTTTTTAGGAGGGTAATCTATGGTTTAGAAGCTCACCGCGAATGCTATCATAGGACCGTTTTACCCAAGTTTTTGCCATCTTGGTGTTTGTGAGATTGGAGCTTTACTTGATTTGGGGGTTGCTTATGTAGGTAGAGGGGTAGCTGTGTTTGTGGTTAGGGTGTTTTCTACCCTGATTGTGGCTGAATTCTAGCAAATTTGAGCTCAATTTTGCATTTTGTATATGTTTTTGAGTAGAAAAATATGATTTTTAGTTGGAGAAGATCAGCTTGATTTTGTATTGGAGCTTCCCGCATTTTGTTAGAATTGAAGGATTGTGATCCGATTGAGCTGTTTTGTTCAATTCCGTATCTAAGTTGTTGTAAAGATTGAATCTTGATTGAGTAAGACTTGGGTAAGATGGTTCTACCATCGGGCGGTGCGAGGTATCGTGGTTTCTAGGGGGTGAGCTTGGAATTTACGATATAGAAGCTCAATGCGAATGCTATAATAATGCTATAATAGGACCGTCTTACCCAAGCTTTTGCCATCTTGGTGTTTGTGGAATTGGAGCTTGATGTGACCATGATGATGCATTGAATTTGTTTGAAAACTGGATTAGGGGGATGATTAGGTAGGTAGAGAGGTAGTAGTGTTTGTGGTTAGGGTGTTTTCCACTTTAATTGTGGCTGAATTCTGGCGAAATTGAGCTCAAATAGGCATTTCATGTTTGGTTTGACTCGAAAAGTATGCTTTTGCTGTTTACTGCAGTGTATATCTGGGTTGTTGGAAAGATTGAATCTTGATTGAGTAACACTTGGATAAGACGGTTCTATGATTGGGTGTGGCGAGCTATTGAGGTTTTTGTGGGGTGAGCTTTGAATTTACAGTTTGGAAGCTCACCCCGTATTATAGGGATGTCTTACCCAAGTATTTGCCATTTTGGTTCTGTGAAATTTGAGCTTGATGCATTGATTTTTATTGAAAACTTGATTAGGGGGTTGGTTAGGTAGGAGGAGAGGTAGCTTTGTCTCTTGTTAGGTGTTTTCTACTCTAGTTTTGGCTTAATTCTATCAATTTTGAGCTCAATTTAGCACTTTATATATGTATTTTTATGCTGAAAACTAATAAATTATGATTTTTAGTTAGGGAAGATCAGCTTGATTTTGGGTTGGACCTTACCGCATTGTGTTAGTATTGAAGGATTATGATCCCATTTTGCTGTTTTCTTCAATTTCGCATCTGGGTTGTTGTAAATATTGAATCTTGATCGAGTAAGACTTGGATAAGATGGTTCTATGATCGGGTCGGGGCGAGGTTTCGAGGTTTTTAGGGGGTGAGCTTTGAATTTACGATTTAGGAACTTATCGCAAATGCTATCATAGGACCGTCTTACCCAAGTTTTTGCCATTTTGGTGTCTGTGAAATTGGAGCTTGATGCATTGATTTGGATTGAAAACGTGATTAGGGGGTCGGTTAGATAGCTGGACATATGGCTATGTCTCTTGTTAGGGTGTTTTCTACTGTAGTTGTGACTGAATTGTATCAAAATTTAGCTCAATTCAGCATTTTATATGTGTTTTTATGCTGAAAACTACGATTAATAATTGTGGAAGATCAGCTTGATCTGGGTTGGAGCTTACCACATTGTGTTTGTATTGAAGGATTATGATCCCATTCTGCTGATTTCTTCAATGTTATATCTGGGCTGTTGTAAAGATTGAATCTTGATTGGGAAACGGTTGGGTAAGACGGTCCTATGATCGGGCGTGGCGAGCTTTTGAGGTTTTTGGGGCCAAGCTTTGAGCTTACGATTTATAAGCTCGCCACGTCTTCTATCATAGGATCGTCTTACCCAAGCTTTTAACATCCTGGTGTTTGTGAAATTGGAGCTTGATGTGACCATGATAATGCATTGATTTTGATTGGAAACTTGATTTGGGGGTTGGTTTGGTAGGTAGTGTGGTAGTGGTGTTTGCGGTTAGGGTGTTTTCTACCATGTTTGTGGCTGAATTCTGGCAAATCGGAGCTCAAATTTGCATTTTGTATGTGGTTTGAATCGAAAAGTACTATGATTTAAGGTAGCCGATGTTGGGGAAGATAAGCTTGATTTCGTGTGGGAGCTTCACGCATTGTGTTTGTGGCTTTGTATCTGAAGATATCAGCTTGATAGCGCATTGTTAAGGCAGTGATTAGTAAGTTACGATTCGAGGGGTGATTGGGCTGGTAAAGAAGCAGCTTTGTATGATAGTGTGTTTTCTCCTCTGATTCTGGCGAAATTCTAGAAAATTTGAGCTCAGATTTGCATTCTATTTTGTATGGTTTGAGTTGAAAACTGTGATTTATAATTGGCCATGTTGGGTGAGAGGAGCTTGATTTTGGATTGGGGCTTCTTTCATTGTGTTAGTGGTTTTAGGCCGGGATATATCTGCTCGATAGCTCGTTATTAAAGTAGTTTATGATGAGGAAGTCTTTTTTTTTTTTTGAGTTGATCTATAGCTGACTGAAGATAAGGTTTATGGTAGTAACTTTTTTGTTATAGCATAATTTATGGCTGCTTTAGATTTCCGCTAGTGATCTCTGCTTATAGGAGGTGATATATAACTTAGATTCTTAATAGTAATTTAATGTTGCATACCTGATAGAATTCAGCAGATGTATGAGAATAAAAGATAGTTTTGGGGAAGTTTCTTGTTGATAACAACTATTATTATGTCTTGTCTGTGTCCAGGTCAGTGGATCCCACAGAGCAGATTCATTTGAGAAGTCGTAAGGTAAAAATGTCAGTATTGATTTTTCATGTTTCCATGCTGTTTTCATCTTAGCATCCATTGAATTCCTGCTCAATCAAGAACTGACCGCCACCTCTTTTAGATTTAGTGAGTCAGAGATTGTTAAATGCTTCATGTGTTGAATGCACTTCTTCACTAACTCAATTTTTTGTGATCTTTGCGGTAATGTCCGACAGAATCTCAGTGAGGTGAAGAATCATGATGTTCCGAAATATGCGGTATGTATTTCCTTTTCTCTCTTTAGGGTTGTCTTTGAATTTAGCTGGGACACACTCTTGCTTTTTTATCTGGTTCTCCTTCCGTCGGCTGCGGCCCTTGTGTTTCTCAGCCGGTCACTTTATAATCCAATCAGGCCTGAGTTTCGCTTTTTACATGGATATATTTGTTTCCATCTTATGCTAGGTCCTCCATACTTCGAAAGGCTTGGTAGTTGTGGAACTATTCAAGGATGCATCTCCTGGAGTTGTTGATGAATTCATCGAGTTCTGGTAAGTACATCTTTTTTCAATTTCAGGATCTACTGTCTCCTCCTCCTCCTCCTCCCCCCTCTTGAACAGTGTAAGGATACATGTTAAAGCAAGAAATAAGAAAAGCAAACAAATATATACCCATATATTATAGGTGTGTAGCTATATTATTATCAACTTGATATTTCAACATGACTTACGTAACAAACAACTCTGTGTGCTAGTACCTACGTCTACAAGTCTACAACTAATATGTTATGTGTTTCAAGCAAGCAACCTGCCAGCAGAGCTGATTGTTTTGTCAACAATAGAGGGGGATTACCTCAAGTACTTTTCAAGCTTGGTTGCGGTAGCTTCTCCAGCTGCCCCTGATGTACGATTGGGGTTCCAGATACTGTTCTTTCACTTTTTGCAATAGGACAAAGTAGGATTTTCTGTCTTTCGGGTAGAAAATAATGGAGAACTCCAAGACTTAGCTTATGGATTATGAAGGCAGTGACTAGCGACCATTTACTAAAGAAATTTCCTTTATATCTACTACCTCAGCTGAACAATGGTGGCTGCTGATAGGTCACTATCATCGTCGTCAAGTAGTGAGCAACACTTACAATCTCTAGTGAATTGTGCCCAAATCAGCAGCCGTTTCATTCTGGACTTGTCGTTACTGGAGAAATTGTTCCCCTCGCTAACCTCTTGCTAGGTATTATGAGTGACATTATTGACCTCGGCTTCCAATATATGTTTGTTGGTGGATTCAAAGTTGTGGAAGCTTTCAGAACAAACAGAATGGAAGTAAAAGCCTTATATTCTTGTCCCTTGTTCAACGTGATGATCTCTTCAGATTAGTATGTTACACTTTTGCTCCTTAAACAGTTAAATTCATCCTTGGGGTAGTAATCCAGCTCCTTTGGGTCAATTACAAAACCCTATGCATTGTCGTGGTTATAGGTAGCTTTGGCTTTGTCTACAACCAAGTTATTTGAATTTTTACCTAAATCATCTCATTTGGACTTGTAAAATTTTGGCCCCTTGCCTCAATTGTCGTACAGCTAGATTCCTGACTTGATCAACCTTCTCAAATAACTGAATCATAGTAAGATCCTCGTTGACCCCTATTTGTTTATTGAGCTCCATGGGGTCTTGTGAGACTTCTTCCTATAACCAACTTAAAAATGCCTGCAACTCATTGCAGTTTTCTAAACACTTCCATTATTTGTAAGATCAGTTCTCAGAGTTTTGGGAGGGTGTTTCTAAACATCCTTCAAAAGCAACTCTTTTCTGTACAATAAAGAGCTTCCAGATTACAGTGATTAATTTCTAGCTCCAAGGAGTGAACGTTCCTGGCTCCTGTTAAATCACAGAATTTAAGATCACGTGGAGCGATATTGAGATTTAATTATTTAAATAACAGCTAGACAAGGCAAGCTCATGAAAAAGAACTTGACAGATCTATCATACTTCATATGTTCACTTGTTAATAATTTGAGTGGTTCTTCAGATGTGTTTCATTCATAAGAAATTGTTTTTAAGCTAATGCTTGTCTTAGACTATTGACGTAATTTGTTATCCAACAAGCTGTTTGCAGAGTATTGTCACGGCCTGAAAGCAGAGCCCCTTCTCACTACGAGGCCATGTGCTAAAGCTCTGCCCTATTAATGTATTTTATCCCATAAGCAGTTTGCACTTGACTGAGTATAGCTTTACGGTTCTTAATAGTAGAGCCATCTTCCCACCCCCTACCAGACCATCTGCTTTCTTTAATTTGCTACTTCCGTTTCATGTTCTTTTTCTGAAGCATAATTATTTGCGTTGGGTTTGGGGTAGCCAGGTTGGTCTTGGAGGTATATGTTCTTACTACATGTGAGTATTTGATAGTTTATGTAACTTTGCTAATTGTGGAAAAGGTTGTAATTTCTCCAAGACAGTTCCCTTCTGATTTCAGTTGGCTGGATGATATCGAGTACTCGTTCCTTTTCTGTAATCTTGATGTGGACTTGCCCCATGTCAATAGATTTACTCATGAAACTACCTTTGCAGTCAAAAAGGGCATTTCAAAGGGATGCAATTTTACCGGGTGATTAAGCACTACGTGATACAGGCTGGGGATGTCAACAGTATTGGAGCGGCAGAAGAATGGACCCTCAGAGGGAAACACTACAACCAACTTGATAGAAGGTTTACTAGCTTTTGTTGTTTATTCTGGAATTAACTGTCTACTTTTATTTGTGAAAAGTCTATTTATGTAAATCCATTGTACTCATGCAGTGTAAAGCATGAGGCATTCATGATTGGAACATCTAAGACAAAAGAAGATAATAAGGGATTCCAGCTTTATATAACAACTGCTCCTATTCCGGAACTCAATGAGAAGATCAATGTCTTTGGGAGAGTGGTCAAGGGAGAGGATGTTGTCCAGGTAAAAACTACCATCTTTTTGTACTAGGATGCAACATTTATAGTTTTATGTATCTCAAGACACACTCCACTGGATGTCTTTTAGCACAGCAGTAGAGGCTTTGTTTCGCTAACGATCAAGTACCCATGTGGACTGTCAAAAATGTGCTGTAGTAGGGCCTTGTCTTTTACTAATTCCTGTTCTGCCCTATTTGTGAGAAATTTGAATTGGAAGGACTTTCACTGTTGCCTTTTAAACGAGTATGTAATACAACATAGAATTGTGAGTTCCCAAATAAGCTTGTTCAATGTGTTTGTAACTAATTTAGTTTTTGGCTCAACTGCTCAAGCCTTAATGTTCCTTGATCCTGTGTGAAAACTGAAAACATATCGGAATTGATTTTGGTGGGAATTACATGCGTTGTGCCACATTGAGTCTCTGAGCTTTGGTAGTATTTATTCAAATTGAAGACTTGTTGCCTTGCTCAACTTTCCTGCATCTTTATCTACTTGTGCAACTCCTACTTTTTATGACCGCTTTTGCTTACAACTGTGAATGACGGCTTTCTGTTATGTTCAGGAAATTGAGGAGGTAGATACCGACGACCATTATGTACCCAAATCTGCTATTGGCATTATGGATGTGACGCTTGAACAGAAGTTATAGGCAATTTTTTCTGCTTCCGAGGACAATACCTGTACTCTATAGGAGCCTCACATCAGGAGAATGACTAGCAGAGTAAAGAAACTGCAAATACAACCTTATAGTGATTTCGTTGCACTGGAACAGAGAAAACTCTGAGCCTGTTGTCTGTTGTTCTATTCCATCTGTCAGTCTAATTGATGTGTCTCCAACAACTTGCAAAGAAAGTGAAACAGAGAGAGGAAAACTGATGCTATATATTGTTTTGTTGTGTAGGTTCTTTTTTGACTTGGGTGGCAAATGTTACAACTTTTACTGCCCAATCTGTTGTTAAGTAGAATTTGGGTTGTTAGTGTTCACTGCTGCTTGAAAAGATACTGGCTGTGCAATTATTTTTTCTATCAAAATCACAACAAATTGTAGTTCATGCATTGCAGTAGAGTAGCAGATGCTTTGGTAGCTCGATAGACTGTCTAATGCATACTGCTTGTATTATTGTATCTATCTAGCTTGGATTTCCGGTGACAAGATTTCTGATGGCATGGCAACTTGTGTTATGCTCGAATTTTTCAGTTTATTTTTTAGTGTTTCAACTTTCAAGGTTCAGTTGCCGAAGTTATTGCATTTAGCTTCAGATGGTAAAAACCGATGTGGAACCTCTTGTATGATCATATAAAATACAATGAATGAACCAATTTCCCACAAGAAAAGACAAATAATCCGACTAAAAAGATAAATAAACTCTCACATAGAAAGGCGACTACATTATTCACAAATAGCATTGCAGAATGAACCTAATAGTTAATGAAATTAGTTAAGCTCGGCCTAGAAAGCTGTTTAATAGAAGATCACGATTTAGAGAGAGAGAGAGAGAGAGAGAGGGTGGAAGAGGAAGAAAAGAGGAGGCCGATGGTATTTCCGAAAGACGAAATCATAATCGTTTTGGCTCCAAATTTACTATAACTTGTTCAGACACAAAATAAGCCAAAAACCCACAAAAGACCATATTAAGTTAACGAACTCTTCTGACACATTTCATCATCCTCAATCCACCATCATCTTTATTACTCGTAGCACCTTTATTAGTATGGAAATCACACACATGAAACCACCAAACAAAATGTCACCTCTTTTCCCCTCCACCAAAAATAAAAGTCCCCTGGACCCCACCCCATTAATATCCACCCCTCATATTAGTCATAATGTCATATATATATACATGCATCACACGACATAACACAACTCAAACTAAACTTAACTGAACTAAACTCAACTCAAAGACTTTAAAGACTTTATAAGACTTCAAACTACACTAGTCATCCCTCAACTCCCGCAATATTATCCACGACACATATTATTATCTCTCTCCTCACGTGACTCCTCCTCTTCCTCACGTGACCACCACCATGCCGTCGTGCGGTGGTCTGACCACGGCGGCACGTGAGCTCGCGTGCCGCAACACCGCCGCAGCAGCCCACCTGAAAATAATCTCCATCCTCGTAATCTTCATCACGAGCGTCGTTGGCATTTCTTCCCCGGTGATGTTAGCCAAGTCCTTCCAGGGGAAACCCGTCTACGACAAGGCCACCCTCGTCATCAAGTGCTTCGCCGCAGGCGTAATTCTCTCCACCTCGCTTGTCCACGTGCTTCCGGACGCCTTCGACGCGCTTAATGATTGCGCTGTGTCGACTAAACACCCCTGGAAGGACTTCCCCTTCGGCGGGCTTGTTACCCTCCTCGGCGCCCTCCTCGCCCTCTTCGTCGAGCTCACCGCCTCCCACTCCCACTCCGCTCCCGCTCCCGCCTACCAACCCCTCGGGCCGGGCCTGGACGGGTCCAAGTCGGGCTCCGGGCCGGGCCTGACCGGGCCAACATCGGGCCTGGACGGGCCCAAATCGGGCTGTGGGCCGGGCCTGGTCGGGCCCGGGTCGGGTTGTGGGCCCGGGTGGGGGGTGGGGATGGGGGAGATGGAGGCGATGAGGTACAGGGTGTTGGAGAAGGAGGAGGAAGGGGGGGAGGGGGAGGAGGTG
>CAAKMY010043118.1:0-29444 GCA_901111285.1 Corrigiola litoralis
ACTCACATAAAAACCTTTTTTCGACCCATAAATTGAATCGGATAAAAAATGGCATGAGTCATCATAGTTATGTATAATGATGATTGGAACAAAAAAATTGCCAAAAAATAGTCTTGACGTAGCCCAAACCTTCGGTTTCATCCACGATACACATACTTGTATCGAGCGAAAAACACGTTGTCAAGGAGGAATGACATTGTCACATGCTTTAATTATGCTCTAGTGAACCCTATAAACATGTTTGACAATTTTCAGGATTTCTTCCGAAAAATCAAAAAATGACCAAAAAGACGGTTTTTGTACACTATAACCCACGATTAAACCTCGTTTCGGTCCCGACATAGAATTGGACAAAATTTGGCAAAAGGCATCATGGACACATACAATGATGATTGGAACAAAAAAATTGTCAAAAAATAGCCTTGGCGTATCCCAAACTATCGGTTTCGTCCACGATGCACATACTTGTATCGAACAGAAAACACGCCGTAAAACTATTACGAATGAAGAATGGCATTGCCACATGCTTCAATTATGCTTTAGTAATACCTATAAACACGTTTGGTAATTTTCAGGTTTTTTTCGGAAAATCAAAAATTGACCAAAAAGATGGTTTTGTGGACTATAACCCACGAAAAAAACTCGTTTCGGCCCCGAAACAGAATCGGACAAAAATTGGTAGGAGGCATCATAAACACATATAATGATGATTGGAACAAAAAAATTGCCAAAAAATAGATTGGCGTAGCCCAAACCATCGGTTCGTCCATAATGCACATACTTGTATCGAGCGGAAAACACGCCGTAAAATTATCAAGAAGGAGGAATGACATTGTCACATGCTTCAATTAAGCTCCAACAAACCCTATAAACATGTTTGGTAATTTTCAGGATTTTTTTCCGGAAAATAAAAAATTGACCAAAAATACAGTTTTGTGGACTATAACTCACGAAAACACCTCGTTTCGACCCAGAAATTGAATCGGACAAAAATTGGCATGAGGCGTCCTAGACAATTATAATAAAGAATGGAACAAGAAAATTGCCAAAAAGTAGCTTTGCATAGTCTAAACTGTCGGTTTCGTGCACTATGCACATACTTGTATCGAGAACGAAACACGCCGTAAAACTATCAAAAAGGAGGAATGGTATTGCAATATGCATCAATTATGCTCCAATACAACCTATGAACATGCTTGGTAAATTTCGGGACTTTTTTTGGAAAATCAAAAGCTGAACCTCGTTTCGGCCCCGAAATAGAATCGGAAGAAAATTGGGAGGAGGCATCATAGACACATGTCACACATATAAGGATGAATGGAACAAAAAAAATTGCCAAAAAGTTGCCTTGGCCTAGTCCAAACCGTCGGTTTCGTATGTAGGCTAAAGCTCAAGGGGGGTTTGGGGGAGAGAGACTGTTAGATCTTGAATTGGGTTATTCTTCGAATGTGTGTGCGGAAAATGGCACAGAATATAAATCCGTGTGGCCAAGTGCACCATGTCCATGCTCAGGGCACTGAAGGGGGAAGCAGTAATTCACCCCAGGGTACCAGTTGATTCTGGAGGAAAAATATGTACTGGTGAAGGGAAGATGGCTGCTCGCTTTCAAGCTAGGTACTAGCTAAACCTAAAATCTTCGAAAATCATAGTAATTGCATGTTCCAATATGACACAAAAGAGCATCAACCTTCCCAACCATTAATGTAAAATGTTATCCAAACTGAGAAAAGAAGAAATAAAGAAAAGAAACCACGGGAATCTTCTCACGAAAATGTGAGTTACAGTGCACTTAACAATTGACTCAATCAAACAGAGACTACTGCAAGCATTCTACCATGTTGAAATTAAACTGTCAAATATGAGCACAGAAAACACAAACAGCATAAACTCCTATACGTGGAACAGGCTTCAACAGATAGGCTCCAGTAATGACTAATGAGTACAGCAACAGACACTCTGAATGTAACAGAATATTACCGGCAGACAAGAATTACCAATAAACCCAAAACAAAGGGAAAAAATAAAAGGTGACGTACCTACATAACTTCAGCCCAAGAATTATCTTCAAATTTTAGTATCATTATTTTGTTGCCAGCAAACCAAAGTTGAAGCCATTCCTAACCGAAAGATTTTTACCACCAGAGCACCTTGTATATGCAACCAAAACAATGACAAAACCATGGGGATTTGTTGCTAACAATGCCACAGTCAATAGCAACAGGAGGGTCAGGCAGCAATCTGCTTTTCTGCCTTCTCCGCTACTTTGTTCAACGTTAATGTGTAATTGTGAATACTGTTTCTGATACGGGGAGGTACACGGCGAGGGAGAAGCAACCAGCATCTGCATCCAGCATATACTAGATGCTAAATGAACAAAATGCCAAACGAAGATGTTACAGTTGCCTGAATGGATGCTGTACCTACATCAATCTTGCTTGATGTAACATTAACATACCAGTCTGGCATTGCCATCAGCATCTGGTGACTAAACAATGACAGCACATTTAGGAAGATCTGTATGACATTCTGGGTAGCCACATTACGCTCCAGAAGATTGGTTATAAAGATGCCCATCAATATCCGGAACGAATCCTTTCTCTAACATTTGTTCCTTGATTATATCATACGTGATCCGGTTTGGGACTAAACCTTTCTCTAGCATTTCATTAAGAAGCTTGTTTGCTTCTTCCAGCTTGTGTTGGCTGCAAATACCCTTAATTAACACATTGTATGTTACAACATTTGCTCGCCACCCATCTTTTTCCATTCTCACTCTCATATTCATGGCGGCCCTAAGTTTTCCTTCCCTACAATAGCCATCAATTAAGGTATTGTATGTCACATGATTTGGAGTCAAACCCATCTCAACCATTCCATCCAATAGCCTCACTGCCTTTCTTGTATCACCCTTCTGACACAAAGCACCTAACCTTATGTTATATGTCACAGTATCAGCTTTAAACCCAATAACCTTCATATCATTTAGAAGATCATCAGCTGATTGAGCATCACCATTTCTATAAAATCCACCAACCAAGCAGTTATAAGTTGAAACATCAGGGGACACACTCCTCTCTTTCATTAACTTCAGCAATAAAACAGCATCCTCCATCATCCCAGCCTTGCAGTACGCATCAATCAAAGTATTGAAAGTTATAACAGTCGGACCCACACCATTTTTATCAGCACCTTCCAACAGCTCTCTAGCTTCTTTCACCATTCCCTTTTTAGAATAACCATTGATGAGGACATTATATGTCCTGATGTCTGGCTTTAAACCAAGCGTAGGCATGGCGTCTCGCAAATCTAAGGCTGCATCCAATTTCCCCTCACCACAAAACCCCCTAACCAGCACATTATACGTGACGAGATTAGGTTTCAGTCCTTGATCCTGCATTTCCTTAAAAACTTTCATAGCAGCAGGCATGTTTTGATCCCTACAAAACCCATCAATTAGAGTGTTGTATGTGATCACATTCGGAGAAATGTTCATCGCCACCATTTCCTTCAACAGAGCATCAGCCTTATACATCTTTCCAACCCTAGCCTTCTTGCAATACCCATCAATGAGAGTATTATACGTCACCACACACGGAGACAAACCCCAAACTTTAATATCCTCCAACAAATCCCCCGCCTTCTGCAACATACCCACCTTACAAAACCCACTAATCACAGTATTAAACGTCACAATATCAGGCCGAACCCTCCTCCTAACCATCCCCTTAAACACATCCTCCATAACCTTCACCTTCCCCTCATCAACCAACGCCCGCAACAACGGATTACACGACAACACCGACAACCTAAACCCGTAATCCCAACCCCTCCTCACCGCCTCCACCGCCAAATCCACCTTCGAATTCTGCACATAAGCCTGCACCAACATATCAACAATCACCGACCTCAACCTCGCCTCCAAACCGTCCCCCGCACACGAATGAAAAAACTCCGAATTCGAGTACTTCCCACCCTGCACAAACCCATTCAACAACTTCCTAACCTCCCCATACAATCTCTCCCTCCCTAGCAAATCAAACAGCTTAAAATACACCTGAATTCCACATGAAAACCCATAATCCCTCTCCAACCACTTAAAATACTGCAGAATCACACGCGGTTCGGCCTCGAAATCAAACAACTGTTGCATAATCTCATTAGGGTCCTTTCCTAGTAAAATTCCCTTCATTTCTCTCCAGTGTTGCTTTGATATAATGTCAGTAATTGTTGAAATTGTGCATTCTTTTTCAACTGAATTTAATGTACTAAACAACTTTATTAATACATCACTTTTATTATTATTGTTATTAATAATACATGAAATTAAATGAAATGGCACTTTGTGGTGTAAATAAAGTTGTTTTGAACATTGGAGAATATTCATTTTTTCACAGTTGAAAAAAAGGGAAAATAAAATGGTAAAAAGAGGAAAGTTACCGGTGACCGGGAAATGATCGCCGGTTATGGTGGTTGTTGGGCCTTTAATGGGCCTTATTGGGTGGGCCTGGGCCCAAGTCCGTTGAGGAATGTATTTACTTGTTGATAAAGAAATGTTCTGGTTAATTATTTTCAGTAGCACTTCATGAGTGTGGAGTGCGGCGGGCTGTGATGGTGTAACTTTACTCATTTACCCTTGTTTTTTTATTTACATTTTTTCCAAATCAAAATGTCTCGTATGAGACAGTCTAATTTTAAATTAAACGGTCATAGAAATTGTCATTGTTTGACTTGAAAGGGTTTGTGTTTAATTTTATAATTGTATAATTTTAAATTAAACGGTAATAAATCCGTCTATGTTTTTTATAAATGGCCACTTTAACCCAACTTATGACCACATTAATTTAAAATTAGTCTTTGTACTAAACGATTTGTGTTTTCAAAGTGCAATTATGTTCTTTACTCGTTTATCGTTTGAACTATATGACGTCCAATTTATATATACGTATTCTTTTTTCTCAAGACATGACATTTTTTTTATCATAAAACTTGTATGTGTAATTTACATCAGTCAATGATATTGAAATAAGATTACATTGTATCTAATCGTTATTATTTCTATAATGCTAAAGAAAATTTAGTGTGTACTACTTGCGGTCATTGAATATGTTATATCGTGTAGCGATCGAGTTGTGTTGGAGGTGAACCTTGTGAAATCATCTAAAAAGGCATTATACAAAATATGAAATATATCGCTAAGTGATCCTTTAACCACTCATGGTTCACTCATTATGCAAATGAGAAGTCGAAGTTTGAGCAGGTCAACCTAAATCCACGTGACTTTAATAATATTCATATCAAGACGAATAAATAAGATTGATTATTGATATTTGTGTTGCTTTTGCATATACACAAAAGCTTTAAATCAAAACGAGATATAAGAATTCCAAACCTTATTTTTACAAGATATATTCTAATATGAGAAGACAATTGACAAACAACATTGATATATGCTCCTAAAAAAACAACTTTAATGCTCACACATTTGAATCGCATACGATATTTTGAAGGTTGTCAAAGTAGTCCATATGCCAAAAGAGTTGTCTTACGTTGGCTAAAGAGGTATATAAGCTCTTTAGAGCATCTCCAATGATAAGTTATACAAGTTGTAACTTGGAGTTTCAAGCTACATTGTTCTCCAATGCTAAAACTACATACCTTGTAGTTTGATTTGGGCCCCATATATTTTTTATGATTTCAATATAGCTTTATATTTTTGCCAAGCAGGGTGGCTTGCTTGGGCAACACTGCTCAACTCAGCTTCAACTTTTATTTTACTCCAATGGTTAAACTAGTACACATGTACAACTTAAAATTTCAAGCAGGCTAATTTTATCACCATTGGAGTTACTTATGTATAATCTCTTGTGAAATTGAACTTGTTATTTTTGCATACTGATATATATCATGGTTGCTACCTGATTTTATAGGTTAGTATATATGCTAATATAGTCTGTCTTGTGCACATTACTATTAAAGTAGGAGAATGCATAACAAGCATGTTAAATTATATAATATGCGGAATTTATTTTTGATAATTTGAGATAAACTAGCTAGTTTAGTGAGTTATAGTGTAACTAATTTCAATAAGCATTCCATCAAAGAAAGGTAAAGAATGCATAATTGCAACATCAACCGCAAGTACACTTATTGTGCCACTAAGTAGTAGTTTCGTTCATCTTGGCCTCAACCGGGAAGTGGTTATGAGTTTTCCGCACAATTGTCGGTAGGCTTTGTCGATGCAACCGCTGCATGTGGAGAAATGTGCCTATAACAGATTAATGGATACGTAGTTGAAGAAGCGTTTTGCAATAGCAAAGAAACTCATATTGAATAGCTGAAAAAGTTGTTGAACCAAAGTTTTCTACTTAGAAACTAGTCTTCAAATAAAATATTTTCAATTTAAAAGGGATGCGTCAAAATCCAACTCCCAAACATTTGTTTTCCTTCCATTTTTATCAAAGTTGTTTTTATGGTACATGGCATAACACTATTATCTAATACACCAATTTATGACACGTAACGCTTTTATAATAAGACCATAAATTGAAAAAAAAAAACACACAACACCATGTGACATATAAGACTTCGAGTACACCATAACATAATAATATATAGCATGATTAAAAAAAAATTTAAAAATAGAAAAAATAATATATAGTATGATATAATATAATATATAATATAATCTCATTTATGTTTTCATTACTTTTTGTTTCTAATAGCAGCCATGGTTCTAGTATGTTTTTAATTACCTAATAATCAACTCATATAATTATCATTATGAATTATTGAAATCCTATTATTGGTCTACGTAAATTCTTATAAAATAAAGTAGACGAGGTTTCTACAAATCAAATCATCTCAAACTTTCTCCAAGCTCACTTCATGCTAGAGATATATATCCCTTTGTTGGACATGCATGGCTCCGTCTACTTTTAATAAAAAAGTAGACGGTCTCTCGAAAGACTAGCTGGTATGTTTAATTTTTTTTTTCCTCTTTTTCTCAATTAGTTGCAAAAAGTCCATATAAGAGTTGAAAATCAAAATCAATTTAGATATCATTTTTAACATTTGATTACCATTATATTTAGCCATCATGATCTTATACCATAACTATGTGTTCTCCCCCATAAAGGTGGCACTTAAAGAAAATAAAAGCTTAGAGTAAGTTAATTTAACATCAAATTGTTATTTTATTTCTTTTTTATGATATTCATATCATTATATATATATATATATATATATATATATATATATATATATTCTTCATAACCCTAGAATTAAATTATGTTTAATTTCTTCACCTTGTTTTAGCTATTTATAACTTAATTATTAATTTATACTATAACATATAATTCTCTTCAATGTATCCACCCAATCGTTTTTCATAAGGTTTTAGGTGCATACTAACAACGTTATCGATTATAAAATTTCTGACACAATTTTCGTGTTTTTTTTTTTTTCAATTGTAGGTGATATGAAACTCTACATTTATATTCAAGTGAGTGACAAATGAAATACTTTTTCTTTTGAATTTTTTTATCCAATTTGTTACATATGTTACTTGTTATATACGAAGTATCAAACTTCATGTGCTTCATGAATGTTAATACTCATAGTTAATCATGGCTTCGGTTTGTGCTCATGTAAGCATGTTTTATAGAGTACTCATGTTTTATATGTAACCTTTTTTCTATCAATCTTTCTCTAACCTCATATGTACTTATGGTTCAAGTATCTAACTTTACTTTGGTATTTATTGTTATATAGAAAGATCAATAAAATATGAACATGACAATTTTTTTTATCCATACAAAAATAAAACAAAAAACCAAGCTAGATTGGTGAGTCGGATGCGGAGTCAGAGGTCAGAACTACGTTGGATGCGGAGCGCCGAGTAGGTAAAAAAATCTCTTAAACACAAAATTGGTGGGTCGGATGCGGAGGTAGTGGTTTTTAAAGCGGGTTGGATATGGATGTTGGATTGGTGGATGCGGAGGTGGAGGTGGAGGTGGAGGTGGAGGTGGATTTAAGATACTTTAAGGGAGTGGATAGGATATGGAGGTTGTTGACTTATTTGACCAAATAAAAAGCCAAAAACCCAAAAAAAAAAAAAAAAAACCGTTTACCAAACATGACCATTGACCAAGGACAAAATGGGGAACACAAGTAGAGAAGAGAAAAAACGAGAACCCCCCAGTTGTGTTCCCTCAAGCAAGCAAGCAAGCAAGGGTTTATGCAGGGGTTTTGCTAACTCCACATCCACCACCCCACGGTTACATACAACTTTAATTAATTAATTTAACTCATATAATCATTTGAATTTAATTTTAATTTTAATTAATAAGACCAAATGTTGAAGGTCCTGTCCCACACAAGCCGCTTCCACACCGCACTTTCCGCACACTGTCGGCCAACTCGCCACGTCACTGAGTCAACTTCCCCGCTTCACCGAGTCCTCCTCAACTCGCTCCGCGGGGGAGGGTTCTACTATAACTCCTGCCGCCGCGTTTTTTTCTGCTCTGATGCCACGTCGGACGGGGCCGAGGTTGTGGTCGATGGGGGGAAGTCTGCTGCTGTTGCTGCCGCTTCCGAGGCTGAGGACGAGTCCAAGAATGCGATTCTTCCTGTCGTGTTCTCGCCCGAGGAGTGCTTCACGGTTCCCTTTACTTTATCTCCCTCCTACTTTTGTTTTGCTTAATTGTGTTTTATGGTAATTGTTGAGTTTGTTGTGGACTTAGGTGAAGAATTGAGTATATTTTGGCTGGTTGTTGATCAGTGATGTTGCGAAATTCTTATGATTGTGAGACATTTTGTGTGCTGAATATAGCTGATTATTTTCGAGAGATGTCGCGAAGAATCTAGGACAATGTAGCTTATTGGTGTTGAGATATGTTGGGAAGTTCTTATCATTTGTGTATGTATGTTGAATTTAGCCGATTGTTTTCGAGAGGTGTCACGAGGAATTTAGGGTGATTTGGCTGATTGTTGTTGAGAATTTGTCACGAAATTCTTTCGATTGTGAATTTGTGATACATTTATGTATGTTGAATGCATTTTGCTAATTGATTTTGGGAGATGTAGCGAATAATTGAGGATAATTAGTTGTGTTTGATGATTCGTCAGTTGTAAATGTGCTTGAACAATCATAGATATGGTGTGTATGTTATTTGTGGTCTAAGTTAAAGAAATAATGATAATTTCATCGTGTACCATTATGTGTTTTTTATTTGAAGCACCCTAATGTGTTTTTTATGGTTTGGTGCATTTATCCTGAACTGAAGATCATGAGGAGCTGAATGGTGGTCTTTTTTTCTGGCAGGTTTTAGCGTTACCACTTCCACACAGACCGCTGTTTCCTGGATTCTACATGCCAGTTTTTGTCAAGGTATGGGGCGCATTTTGAGTGTGAGTGTTTTATGTTATTGTACACTCATTCTACATTCCTTGATTTTAGCCAGTGATTGTTATGACTCATTACAAGTGCCATGCTCAAGCATCTGACACATAATATGATTGTCAGACTTTTGGAAACTTATTTGAGTTTCAACAAAGATTATACACTTTTTTGAGTAGTGTTTAGTATTGTTCATGCCTTCTTTCATTTATACCCTACACAACCTGCCCAAGATTAGAATAGTGTCCTGGAGGAAAGGAAACTATGATCTTGATGATTTAGAGTGTAGCCTGTGTTTTTGAATTTTGAGTCTGATATATTCTAGAAACCGTCTCGTGCACTCAGTAACTTTTACCGGTGATTGCTATGTCAGTGGCATTGTCTTATTTTGACATTGGCAGAGCTATGCTTAGAGCTTGCAAACGGGTTGTATTGGATCCGTGTCGTGCTAGATATAAATAGGTAAACAATGCCACAACTCGAACCAACCGATTTGATTTCCGTGTCCGGTTCTTGTTGACCCAATTACTAAAATGTGTTGAAAGTCCTTGGCCCTAACCCGCTAGGGTTTCTGTCATGTCATCATACTATGCCACTTATTGGGCAAATCTAGTATTCAATAAAATCTTATGCTCACAATTATTAAATATTCCTTTATAAAGGGGTGAGTGTTCGTGTATGATAGAGTAAAATGTCTCATTGGAACATATTTTGGTCAAACCAAAACTTTTCTTTATAATAAACGGGTTATCTTGTCGGGTTCGTGTTTTGCACCCCCAACCCTAACCCGACCCAATTACGTTTCGTGTCGGATTCGTATCAACCAAATTACGTAAATGGGTCTTTAACCTTTGACCCGAACTTGCTTATTTCGTGTCTGATCGGGTCACTTTTTGCCGGCTCTAGCCATGCTCATACATCTGAGGCAAATCACGGTATACAACCTATGAGTCTAGTTTGATTGTTCCTTCACTTAAACGCTTTTATGGATTATGGCCTGTAATATATGTTTACAGGATCCCAAATTATTGGCGGCATTGACAGAGAAACAAAGAAGGCAAACCCCATATGCGGGTGCCTTCCTTGTTAAAGATCAGCCAGGTTCTGATACTGAGAAGAACATTGATGAACTTAAAGGGCAAGAATTGCTAAATCGCTTGCATGAAGTTGGAACACTGGCACAGGTACTCTTGTCCTTGAGCACTACTGACTTTCTTCATTGGGACTGATTATTCACTTTCTACTTGATTGGCACTTTATGCTCATCTCTTAAATTTTGCCTCCTTAGATTACTAGTATCCAGGGCGAGCAGGTTGTTCTTATGGGTCAGCGTCGACTTCGAATCACAGAGATGGTACGCTTGTCAAAAGTTAAAGTTGCTGCAAAAGTTAGAATGCTCCTTAGTATATACTATTAAATCTGGCATGCTAGAAGGCTGATGTTGAATGCTTTGGATCCTTTGCATATCTTTTTGTATTGTACTTGGCATTCTATCTTTGTTCCTTACTGAAGACCTTATTATGTGATTGTGCCTATCATAGGTGACTGAGGATCCTCTTACTGTCAAAGTTGATCATCTGAAGGCAAGTCACTCCGTGTTGTTTTACAACCTGTATCTCGTTTCTTTCACTGTGTAGGAGATGATTACTTGCTTGAAGGTATGTATAGCTAATATAGGCCACGTTTTCTGATGCAGGATTTGCCTTATGACATGGATGATGATGTCATCAAAGCGACTTCATTCGAGGTTATATCGACCGTGAGGGATGTCTTGCAGAGAAGTTCTCTTTGGAGGGATCAAGTACAAACATATACTAAGGTAAGTTTGAATATTAACCTCTTGACGTGCTACATAATAAGATCTCACTGTACTTTCTGTCGCTTTGAATACATAGGCGAGCTTGCTCAGCAGT
The DNA here is from genome assembly GCA_901111285.1 of Corrigiola litoralis. Lineage (NCBI taxonomy): Eukaryota > Viridiplantae > Streptophyta > Magnoliopsida > Caryophyllales > Caryophyllaceae > Corrigiola > Corrigiola litoralis. The sequence goes on from CAAKMY010043118.1 coordinate 11,311, forward strand.
ATACATCATTAAAATTGGCTTGATTGCTAGACTTTCTTTGTTAACTGGAATTCTTCTTAGCATTTACTATGTTCTTTCTACTTGACATCTGCATCCTGCAACATTTCAAATTGTGATTAGAACTGCTTCCATTTAGGAATCCATGTTCTCTCTCTGTCTCTCCAAATTGTGTTTTCGTCTCTGAACTTATCGGTGTAGAATGGTATGACTATAAGCTCACATAGCAAATAACGTGCATGTGCTTAGAGTTTGGAACCACTTGAAGAAGTGTAGAGACCTCCACTGATGATAGTTATTGTAAGTGAATGTAACTGTGTAGTCCATATCTGCTGACCGTGGCTCATAGTTTTTTATCCTTGATGTTGGTCAAAAGTTCAATTGACTATTTTTCATAATATTCTGCCTGACTCATTTTATATGACTATTAGGGAATATCCTTGCGGTAACATTCTTGCTGGGCCTTAGAACTTAGAATTAGTGTTAATATTGTCTATACAAGAAATTGTGGATAGTAGAATTGATTAAGAAATAAATATATGAGGAGATGTATTGTGTGTATGATGGTCTGGGTTAGTTCAACAACTAAATGCCTCTTCTGAAGAGGAAAAAGTGATGGTGAAATTAATGAAGTTATAACAGTCAAATGAGGCAGGATGAATATATGAGTGGTGCTGTTTTAAATCTATCTTTCCCCTGGCCAAAATTCTTTTGTTGCGTCAAACATTTAATTGAGCATCTGAAAGGATTGTCATGTTTCATGGAGACGTAGTTTGTTATTATTATGGAATCTAAACATGGCACTTGTCACGATCACGATAATGTTCTTAACTCTTAAATCGTGGTACTGTAATCTGTGGGGATGTTTGGTAAAGGGTCGTGAGTTGTGGTGTCCTTTTTTTGTATATGTCCAATGGGCTGTATTGGCCTCATATCAGAGGTATCGGACAAAGCATTGGCCATTTTGGACTCTTGGCATATAGGGAAATATTGGCGCTGCAAGATGAAAAACTTTTTCTTTTAGGCCTTTATGTCGTGTATCAGCTTATCCCCTGGTTGTTTTGGGACACCTATTCCTAAAGATTGTAGCCTTTTGCCATTTTTATGACTTTTGGAAGCTTTTTGCCATTTTTATGACTTTTGGAAGCTTTTTGCCTATCGTTGTTACCTTGCAGCATATTGGTGATTTCAATTACCCAAGGTTAGCAGATTTTGGAGCAGCTATATCTGGGGCTAACAAGTCGCAAGGTCAGCTAGTGCTTGAAGAGCTAGATGTAAGTGGCATTAAACTTGAAGATCATGCTGAATCATAGATTAGAGTTAGACTTTTGCTGGATGCTTACATCCTGAGCTTGATACTTCAGATTCTCAAGCGTTTGCAACTTACCCTAGAATTGGTGAAGAAAGAAATGGAAATTAGTAAGATTCAGGTATTTGAGTGCGATGTTTCTGGTGGTACAACTTTGTTTTCAAATTTCTAATTCTTGTTTTAGGCTTTCTTACATCTTGATTTCTGAAGGAAACTATAGCAAAAGCAATTGAAGAGAAAATCAGCGGCGAGCAGCGGCGATATCTTCTGAATGAGCAACTGAAGGCCATCAAAAAGGTTTTCAACTCAAGTATATTGCATCTTACAGATATTTGTTTTTAGATACTTTAGTTACAGCTTGTTTCATACTATTGGTATTACTATGTCTATTTTGAGAGCTACCGTTGTGTCTTATCCGTATTTTTTTTCTTCTAGGAGTTGGGACTAGAGACAGATGACAAAACTGCTCTTACTGGTAAGTGCTACTAAGTGCTTCATTCTGAGTCCTGACAGTAGATTAGGTTTTTTAGTCATGCATATCAGCGCCCATGTTCGATATATTTTTCTGCTGGTCAATGTATTGTAACCACATTTAAATGATTTAGATGCTTCTATTTGTTGAAGTCCGTATTTATTTGCATCAGCTCGTGTTGAGATAGTGTTTAGTCAGCTATCTGTATTTTTTTTGTCCAGGAAAGTTTAGGGAAAGGATTGAACCAAACAAAGACAAAATCCCGGAGCATGTGCTGCAAGTCATAGAAGAAGAACTTACGAAACTTCAACTATTGGAGGCGAGCTCAAGCGAATTTAATGTTACTCGCAACTATCTTGATTGGATGACAGCATTGCCTTGGGGAAATTACAGGTTGATATTTGGAGTACCTAGTGATCAGAGTATTGAGAAAGTTGTTTATTCTGCTCGTATATATAATGATTTTATTCAGCTGAATGCAGTGATAATGCTTGTTTTCCTTTTGTATGAATGCAGTGATGAAAACTTTGATGTTACTCGTGCACAAACTATACTTGATGAGGACCATTATGGCTTGAGTGATGTCAAGGAGAGGATATTGGAATTCATTGCAGTTGGAAAGCTCCGAGGAACTGCACAAGGTTCCCCAATATCTACTTATTTTTTCGCTATCTCTTGTGGATGTATGCAACTTTAGATTGTTTTAATTTTCTCTGACTGTGCTCAAGCCCGTCCTTGTATTTAGGACTGAGAACAATTCTCTTTGACAAATTACCAATTTTAATTAAATCTTAACCCTTTTTTTTTCCAGAATATTACTCTTTCGAGCTCTTTTTGCTTTAAAATGCTACTTTCAAATGATAAATAGAGCATTGCTGTTAAATAAAAGAAGCCAATTTTTTTATTGGACAAAGTCTTCCTTTTCAACTGAATATGTAGATGTGATCATGTGATTAATTAAGATTACGAAGATGTGATCATGTCATTAAGATTACGAAGTAGTTATGCAAGAATGATGCTCCAAACTGATCTCACATGACATTTGAGCATTGACAAATTAATTTCAACTGCTCACCTTATCCATGTTCCTATTACTTGTTTTATCTGCGATATTCTCTGTTTATCTAATCGAACTCTAGAATATTTATGGAGGCCTTTTTATGATTGCTGCTGTGATTTGTCATATTTCAGCTGTTGTCTAGAACTCTTAAGTAGAGCATTCTTTTTTTTTTTTTTTTTGTGAAATCACCTCCATAATAGGCAGCTTATTTACGAACTCTGTCAATGTTCTGGAGATTTGATTGTATTCTTCAAATGTTTGCTCAGAGCATAATATTTTTCACCTATCTAGCCGTCACACGTCGTGTCATCTTTACGTATGTCTAATCACTAATGTGAGTGTAGGTATGCTCATGTGCACTGTTACCTGATATTGTGGACTGAATTCTTGTCAATCAGTTTAAATTTGTAGGTCAATAGATGTTTTTCGGTGTCAAGTTATTTATCTTGGAAAATGGATTTAAGAATTTTGATATTTGTATGTGGAAATGATATATCTGTAGAAAGGAGTTCTTTGCAAGTTAAAATATTAAGTGATATTTATGTTGGGTCTATCTCAACCTCAGATTATGTCCTGATGTCAGTGACTCAACTTTTTTGAAGAATGCAATCTGTTTGTTTACTTGTTTCTGTGTTATTCTTATTTATTACTTAGAGGAATGAGTACATGTTCTGACTTCGTTTGTGGCTTTCTGCTTTTTCTGCTTTTTCTGTTTTTCTTATTAGGAAAAATTATCTGCCTATCTGGTCCGCCTGGTGTGGGGAAAACTAGCATTGGCCGTTCGATAGCACGTGCACTTAACCGCAAGTTCTACCGTTTCTCAGTTGGAGGATTGTCTGATGTTGCTGAGATTAAGGTACCGCCAGACGTTTGCTGTTTTAGCAGACTATCTGTAAGATTCCTAGAGACGAAGTTGATATATTGCTATTTGCTTGAATATCGTCTGCAGGGCCATCGTCGTACCTATATTGGAGCTATGCCAGGAAAGCTAGTACAGTGTTTGAAAAGCGTGGGCACAGCTAATCCTCTGGTTTTAATAGATGAGATTGACAAGGTATATTCACTGCTGTATACTGGCCCTAGGTAGAAAGTTATGGCGCTCTAAGATATGTCTAAGTTGACCCTAGGTAGGAAGCTTTTGAACCTGTTTTGGGATTTCTGGCAGCGTTTTCTTTGAAAGTTCTTGTTTCAAGCTCTTCTAGTGTTTATTTAGTATTTTTCTTAATTTTTTTTTTTATAGGTTTATTAGTACTCCGTTGATGGCTATTGTGTTTCGGGATGTCTTATCACCTTTGAAATAGTTAAAAAAACAACCGAAACAAAAATTTATAAATAATGTTTTTGTGGTCTATCGGAAACAGCCGCTAGGGCTAAGGCTGTGTACATCTCGACCTCTCCACTCGGAATCCATACTGGGTTGTTGTTGCTGTTGTTGTTGTTGTTGTTATATGGGTGGCCTTACTTTTTTGTTTACCGACTCCTGTGGGTTTGTCCAGCCAATAGATGGGATTTTTGAGCTGCAGGACTAATTATTTGTTTATTCTCGGAATCATCCGGTCTGCATCCTTCTGATCTCATCCTAACTTTATGAAATTCTTAAATTGTGTTAGTCAGGTGTCTAAGAAATTGGTGTTCATCACTTAATATTTGCCTGGTTTCATAAGACCTGCATATTGAGGAACTTGTGAATTGAACTGTTGCCCTTTGTATTAGCTAAGATCAACTACTATATATTCCTCGTTAATCAGTTTTGTGGAGGGTTTAGAAAGAAAGGAATACTTGATGGTACAATTGTGAAAACCATTGAAACTTTGGGATGTTTAAGAAGTAATGACAAGTGAACACTATGGGGTCAGGGAGTACTATGTTTTTTGTGCCTGTGTGTAAGTTTCTTTTTTCATTGATACCTTAATTTATTGGGTAAAAAGTGTGATAAGGCATTTCTGGTTTAAGGATGGATTCATCGTGTAAAACTTTCCTGATACATGAAGGGATGTGGGTTCATCTATGATTGGAAATTTTGAGTGATGTTTTCGCTCATGTTCAATATTTTTTTTTACAATGCAGTTGGGAAGGGGGCATGCTGGTGATCCAGCAAGTGCTATGCTGGAGCTTCTTGACCCTGAACAAAATGCCAATTTTCTAGATCACTATCTTGATGTCCCTATTGATCTGTCAAAGGTTAGTTCTTTAATATGTTCGTATGCGCGTTTCATTCTTTTTTAAATTTGTATCGTTAAGGAGATGCATTTTTATGGAAGAGTTTGTTATCTCCTTTGCTCTGTACTCTTCCAACCACCCCCTTCCCTTTCTAGGGGTTTAGGCTGGGTTGTGTGTTTTCTTTTTGGGGGGGGCTGGGGGGTGTGAAGAAAGGCCGGAGGATGGTAAAAACTTGGAAGTATTAATTGATCTGCTTCCTTTTGCGCCGTTGACTTCTTTGGACTGGTGGGGATAACCACAGATTCCTTGTTTTGCATGTAAACATCAATAATCAATAATATATATACTAAAGCAATAAACGCTCTCGCCATTTGTCACTCCCACATTTTTTCAGCCATTTTTCCTTTTTTTATATAGATTTACTTGCCTCCTATAACTTTTCTTATATAGATCTATATCTATCATTAGGTATATACTAAAGATTATAATATCTTTCCAAAATATTCCTTTAATCTATTATATCCAGTAATAATAGAAAGGTTTGCCAATATATTTTATTTCCCATTTTTTAGATATAACATTATATGAATTATTTTTAATAATATTTCATCTAAAACTATTTATAAATTATAGGACTAAAGAAATATTTTTAAATATATTATATCAATATCATTGTATCATATGTTACACCAAATTGTGAACACTTTTTTTTCTTAAGCTAGATTTCTTCATAAATAGGTCCGCCATTTCTACCAAAGACATTAATTTTGGTATACAGTTTTTTACCTACTTAATAGGGAGATAAAACAATTGAATAAAGATATACAAAAGAATATTATTTTACTGTCTCATATGTCTACTCTTTCCACCATCCTAATTTTATTTTATTATTTATAGAAAAAAAAAACACATTCATTTAATTTACGCAATATAAATTATCAATATCCCTTACAATATTTTTGACTTATGATATTCTATTATATTCTCAGTGTTTTACTCGACCGAAAGTTTAATTACATAATCTATATTTATTATATACCATAACATTTAATATTTCACTGGTGATAGGTCTTTTCTTTTAGCTACTTTTTTCTACAACAATGTTTCTCTCATACGAATGAGTTACACAAGCTTTCACATCCATTTATAATTTTGTTTTTGCTTTGATTTTTTGTAATTATATGCACAATGACATTAATCCACTTTGAAAAGAATATATGTATGATGTCGATATTTTATTTCAAAAAAAGTTGAATCGACTTCAAAATTAACTTCAAAGAAAAAAAAAAATGTTCAATGACTTAATTAAACACGGAGATATATTTTGTTATCGAATTACAACGTTATTTAAAAAACCATGCCATTATGGCACGGGTTGCTATACTAGTAAGTTTTTATAGATGAATTATGACTTTTTTTTTCGTTACTTTATTATATATATGGGTGTAATCCTAACTATGTGTTAGCTAAAACCTAGGGCACTTAGTAAATGCAAAATAGGAACATTTTGTATTTCTTGAAGACTGTTACAACAGAAATTTGGTGGTCAATGTTTAGCATTTAAGGTCACAGGAGATGCAAAGAAATTCGTTGTTTCTTTAGCCTGTGTCAAGGAACATATGTTTCATTCTTGTGCTACGGTCCTGTCTTTTGAAATATATGTTTCATTCTAGTGCTATGGTCCTGTCTTTTGGGTGCATTGAGAAAGATTCACAGTTATATTAGCCACACTTTTCTGCACTTAGAATACTTGTCGGTCTGATGTACCTTTTCTTATATAGTAGCATGTCATCATTTGTTTTTTGACATTCTCATGTCGTTTATCCTCCAGAGAGCTTTTCTCTCTTTCTATTTCATCTTCGTCGTGGAAATTCTTGCAGGTTTTGTTTGTTTGCACAGCTAATGTAATTGAAATGATACCGAACCCTCTTTTGGACCGAATGGAAGTGATCTCTATCGCAGGCTATATTACTGATGAGAAAATGCACATTGCTCGTGACTATCTGGAAAAGACCACCCGTGAAACATGTGGTATCAAGCCCGAGCAGGTAAGAAATGAATAAATATGAAGTCCCTGTTTCTTTATTTATACCAGATAATGTATATCTGCAAAAAATTCTAGTCTTTTGTCTTCTATTTTCATGTTTTTCTAAGTGAACATTAATGTACATGGGTCGCTGATACCTTCATTTCAGGTTGAATTGACAAATACGGCTCTACTTACTCTAATTGAGAGTTACTGTCGAGAAGCTGGGGTGCGTAACCTTCAGAAACAAATAGAAAAGATTTACCGCAAGGTGATGCATTACTGTAGCTTTCTGATATGTGCATTATCGTTTTAACATCATTTCATACAAACCATTCTTCATATTGTACTGACAGCCAGAGGCACTTTAAATTTTGTTTCAGATTGCGCTACAACTTGTCCGTCAAGGTGCTGGATCCGACTCCTCGCCTGCTTTGCAATCGAGCGAGACCAAAGCTGATTGTTTTGTTGACTCAAGTGGAACCATGATTGTAGGGGACAATCAAAGTAAATCTAAAGCGGAAGAAAGTAGGAATCCAGAACAGTCTGATGAGAGTAGCTCAGCCTCAGACAATGAACACTTGCAAAATGATGTTGGACAGGGACATCACGAACATCCAGCGAGCTCTGATTCTAAACATGATGGGTCACTGGTATGCCACAATTGTCAACCTCTCTACCTCAATATAGGAAATGAAAGAGGAAAAAGAAACCATTTATCATCCTGTATACTGGTGTATATGAGTCTCCCTCAAACCTTGATTCTTCAACTACTATTGTCCTGAGTAAACGCGATTGTCATAAGTGTGTGAATGTGTGTTTTGTGTACTTGTAGGGTACAGGGTATAAGCAATTTCATGTGCCTATTCCCGAGTCTCATGTATCCGGAAATCATGGTTTCCCCGTTATATCTGTGGCTTATAGATTGTATTGTTTGTTCACATCCTCCATTTCCTCCTTCCTCCTTCTCCAAAGGATAACACCCTTGTACAAAGGAGGCTACCAAAAGATAGCCATCATATCTTCATATTACTGTGAACTTCCTGCACCGCACTGACTATCCGGCTTTACCTTTTTGGTCCACCTATTGAGACGGTCTCAAATGGCATTTGATACCCCTTTTCTCTCACTAAAAGTTACTCCTGTTAACCTTATTTTGGAGTACTGTTGAATGATATGGGGTGTAACCACAAAAGGCGGTTCTATAGATCAAACTTTTCTTGAATGCTAGAGTCATCTTTTTTAAATTTTGTGCTTACTTAAGACAATTACTTCCAAAAGAGGTATAATCCAGCCACAAAATTTGAGTGAAAACTGCAGACTCATTTGTTGCACTTGATACACTGTTATGTACTTGGTAATCTAGATGACTGGTTGTTTCCTGGGGGACAGCTATAGGTATTGTGATGAATCAAAAGAAACTAAGATTATTGCTGTGTAGTGTGCTCTTACAGACATTGCCCACTCTTATTTCTTTTTTTAATGCGTGCAGGATATAACTGAAGTTGACAACGCTCAAGAGGAAGCCAAACTGACTGAAAAAGTGGTGGTGGATCAATCAAACCTGTCTGATTTTGTTGGGAAACCTGTTTTCCATGCAGAGCGTATCTATGATCAGACTCCTGCTGGAGTGGTAATGGGTCTAGCTTGGACTGCAATGGGAGGGTCAACTCTCTACATAGAGACAACCCAGGTTGAGCAAGGAGAAGGGAAAGCGGCCCTTAATCTAACTGGACAACTTGGAGATGTCATGAAGGAAAGTGCACAGATTGCCCTTACAGTTTCCCGACGAATACTGCTCCAGAAGGAACCGGAGAACAAATTCTTTGCTGATACCAAGGTTCATCTCCATGTTCCAGCTGGGGCAACGCCCAAGGATGGGCCTAGTGCTGGGTGTACCATGATTACTTCGTTGCTATCTCTAGCTATGAATAAACCTGTTAAAAAGGATTTGGCAATGACTGGGGAGGTAACACTTACAGGAAAGATACTTCCAATTGGTGGGGTAAGTAATGTATTGGAGAATTTTGTTGTTTTTCTTCATTTACTGGCATTGGTCCTTTTCTTGTTGTCCGCATCAGTTGCTGTTATTTTTATTGGAAGCATTAAAAACCAGGTTGTCTGGAGGCGACTGACTACAGCCTGCTGTAAAAGATGTATACTGAACCCCACAGAATGTTCAAACTTAAGGAAAATGGGCCTCTACTGAGATTCCTACGTTGGAAACATGTACCTGGGTTTGTCTGCCTGGGGGGGGGGGTGTTGTTTGTAAAAACATTGCATAAAGACCGATGGTTATTAACATCTGGAATTGGACACGAACTGAGTGAAGTAATGGTCTGAAGAGCCTGATTGTCTTGAATAGGTATTAAGTTGTCTATAAGGAACTTGAATTGTTATTGGCAGATACGGACCAGTCTATATACCTTTTGTGCTTAATTGTTCATTAATATGTGTTCGATAGGTTTGTTTCACATTCTCTGTTTTCTTTGTATGTGTGTGAGTGAGCATGCGCTGGTATGAAAAGAATCTGGTTAAATTTTCTTTATTTTAGTTTTTTGTCCAGAGTCTTGTTTGTTTCCTGACCCTTCTTAAGAAAGTGTGACATTAGCAATTGCAATCAATGGTGTTTACGTGCATTAGTTCTGTGAAGTGGATAAAAGTTCTGAACTGGTACTTGTTAGTTATGCCAGTGATTAGTGCCTTAGTGCCAGGGTGTTATTTTTATAGATGTCTGTTAGTTTGGCCCTTGTTCTCATGACTAATACTAAATGATGGTTGTAATCTCTCATCTAGAACATATTTCTGCACTTCATTTTAATACTACATGCTATGTGGTGGGTACATACTGTTACTGCAATAGTGAAATATATGTAGTAAAGAAAACCAGGAGATGGGTTTTTTCTAGCATTGTTTGCTGGAGCTGATCTCTAGTCTCTAAGCTCTGGCTTTCAATCTTGATCTGTGGGTGAAACCTCCTTACTTCTAGTCATGTGCATTTTGTGTTAATTCAGCTGTTATGTGACCATCTGGCAGCTTGAGCTGTTTCTTGTCTTATGGAATGTCTCAGATTTACATGGACGTCTTTGTCCATCTTTTATTTGCAATGCTGAATTGATGCGTCATTTTCGTAAAACCAGGTAAAGGAGAAGACTATAGCGGCTAAGAGGAGTGGTGTGAAGCTTATTATCTTCCCCGCTGCGAACCGAAGGGATTTTGATGAGCTGGCATCGAATGCGAAGGAAGGACTAGATGTCCACTTTGTAGATGACTACAGTCAAATATATGATTTGGCATTTGATGGGGACAAGGTTTAAGAAAATTAAAGCTCTCATTGGTGTCGTCCGCCAGTAATGAAGAGGATTTTTGTGGTCACTTAAGGCTGCTTTCTTGGACTTCCATTTGGGATGGGTCAGGGCAGGAGATGGTGGCAGCAGAGGGGAGAAGTGAGTGTTGGAAGACAAAGTTTGAGATTTAGAGATGGTCATTTCATCTTTAGCATAGACTACAGAGGACCAGAGATAGCGCAGTTACAAAGAATTTTGTAACCATTCTTTCATGTTGATGTATAATAGCAAATGTAAGAAACTGATTTTACAACGGAAATTAATAGGAATAAAAGTTTCCAGTCACTGGATTGACTTGAATCACTTGATATTTGTCTGGTTTATGCATGAAGCATCATATAAGTCTATAACAGGTGTGTAATAGAATTTACGCAATATCGTTTTAACTATATAACGCCGTGATTGAAGTTTTGAGGTGAATGTTAAACATCTAATTTACCCATCACTGGTTTTATTAAAGTGTTCATCTTAACAAAAAATTTGCCATCAATTTGTAAACACATATTTATAATGTAAGAGGATTGGATACTCAATTGTTTATATTGTTAGATTCATGTGGAAAAAGTACATTTGAAATATAAAGTTTGTTATTTAAAGACCAAATTCACATATTTCGAGAGTTTTTTAATTTTGATACTCCCTCTAGCTATGTTTATTCTTCATAGAGAAACATTTTACGTTTGTCAATGCACATTTTATATGTTAAATATCTTTAGTTATATGTTAGTAAAAATTATAAAAAGTTGATATTCTTAATCTACTCATTAAGATAAATCAAACAAGATCTCACATGACTATATTTTAACTTATATATTTGAAAGAAAATGTATGATCAATCTTTACTTATAAATAGTGCACAAAAGCAAAGTAGGAAAAATAAACATAACTAGAGAGAGTATATGAGAATAAAAAAATAACATAGATACTATTAGAAATCTAATCCGAAAATAGTAAAATCAACCTGATCGACCCGATGTTTAAAAAAACACTCAATATGACTCGAAAAATATGAAAATAAAACCCAATCGAAATGAATCATAACTCGTTTCACCGAAAACCTAATTCAACTCAATCAAATCATGTATAATCAAACTAATTCATCTTAATTCAATCTAATTATAACTCAAAATAGCTCAATTTTACAGTTAGACGATACAAACAAATCAGCAAAAGGTAGATGCAAACTTGATTTTGTAACAACCTAACAAAAAACCAATATGTAAAACGTTTTACGACTCAATATAACATACAAAAGCGATTTAAAAAAAAAATCAAATCGAAACCAAACTCGATTCAATAATCGAAATTGTCTTAACCTAAACTCGACTCGACCCAAAAACCTATTATGATTCGACATAACCCGACCCAAATTAACCCGACCCGTTATTGCCTCCTTAAAACAACTTATGAGCATCTGAAAAATGCAACAAACACCCATCAACACCGCCCACCACCGCCAGTCCCCAAGGACCGCCGTCAATTTAGCCACCGCGCCACCGTGCGCCACCGCGGTAACTTATATTATTTCCTGAGACCGTTATTTTTAAGGTGCAATTATAGTGCTCCTGCTTGAGAGTTAGTATTGACTGTCATTATTTTGTTATGCTTATGGCTTTTCTAGTTATCAAGTTGGTTCCTTTTTATGATAATATTACCAACAAATACAATGTGTTATTGTTATTAGTTGAATTGACTGAAATTTACGGCTTTATTAAAATTATAACTGGTACCAATGTAGCTCGAATTTGGCAAATTATTAGCTGCACTTGAGAGTACATACTCTCGAGTTTAACTTTAAGTTTTTGTATAGATTAGAAATACAAATTATTTTTCACTCTGATATCAAAGGTACACAAAAATTAAATAAAGGTGCTAAACAATATACTCAGAGAGTACGTACTGTCATGTGTATGCAATAGGCTGTGCTTGAATTTAAGTTTATTTCCTTAGCTCAACATTTACTGTAGGGGACATGCTTGCGCGTGTGGCCGTAACATCTCCCACTAATTGATTGGAGAAAGTTTTGGAAGAGACGGTTTTTTCTTTTTATTGTAAAATTAGACGGAGCCATGTTGGCCCAGCAAAGGCATATATATCTCTGATTTGACTTGGGCTTGCATGAAGCTTGAGTTGATTGAGCTTGCAAGGGGCTCGTCTACTTTTATGATAAAAGTAGATGGTATTTTCTAAGAATTTGTGATTTGATTGAGCTTACGCGAGAAAATTCTATTACTAATTTGCTTTTATTTCATAAATATTGGTTTGTAGAATTTCGGGGGTCTTACAAGTCGTCTCTATGATTTAATCACGGATTTGGGGTAGGAATTATCCATGTTATCTGTCTGAGGAAAAAGAACAATTCTGACAATTAACGTGTCATCTATTTATGTTAGAAGAATATCTGTCAACCAATGATTAAATGTGCAGAAACAGGATTGTGCTGGAACTGCCCTTTTGATGTGTATGAGTATAATGGTTTTCTTTTTATCTGATCAGATTTCATTTGCAATAAGAAACTCTATATAGAGCTTCAAATGGCAGCACAGATTGAAGTCATCGAGGAAAGGCTTAAGTCCCTTCTTTATCAATTGCAAGCAGAATATGGAATTCTTGACCGGATCGTATACAAAAACAAGAATCAGCACCGAAGGTGCTCCTACTTTCAGTACCTTTTAAAGGTTCTTTTGCTTGATGTTTTCTTTGCTTTACAAATTTCTTAATTTCAATTGTACAGTTTCATGTTTACTGTTTTGCGAGTTATCACTTTTCGATTATCTTGTTTATCAGTGTGTCCATCTTATATCAGGTGCGGAGGGATCTAAAGCTTTTGCAGTCAGGTCACCTGGAGGAGCTTCTGGATTCATGTTTCAATGTTTTTAGCGGGAAAAAAGCTAAACATAAGGTACATCTTCTGGAAAGGTGAGAAGCGAAGTCTCTCTTGTTCTCTTGGCTTGCATGCCTCTGGCTATCTTTTTTTATTTATAGTTAGTAAACAAAGTTAAATTTTGAATGATTTTTGGTGGTGATATCTGTAAAAAGGTTAATAAAAAATGAATTCTCATTGTGAAGCATTTAACAGGGATATCAAAAAATGTTGACTTTAAGATAGATATAGTTGGAAGTATGAACTCTGGCTTTTTGTCTGTGGCTTATGGTGTTTCAGAATCATCTAATGCAAACTTCATGATATCTTGCTTATGAAGTGGGGACCTGTTTATGCATTTAATTAGTGGGGCATGCTTGAGCGTTGTGTTGAAATCATGTTTGGGAATGGAGGGCAGAGTTGGGATATAGCAATTGGAATTTCCCCATCGTTTCTCTCATGACGATGTCTTAGGTAGCTGTATAGTGTATCGTATGGTTTCTCGACTATCTTAACTTTGTTATACTTTCCTGCCGACCTCCTTGTGCCCTCATAAGTGTGATGGTTACTCTAAATATATGAGGCTTTATGGGAATTAATGTAACTTTCTTGATTGGTGGGAAATATTAATGCTCACTGAAAGGCACAAAATTATGATTCTAGTTTTTTTACCTAATGGACAACCTTGTGGAGTAACATTTTTGTAAATATTCTAGGTTTGGTGTGTTTCTTTTTTTTTTTTTTTTGTTGGTGTGTTTCTTGATTGTTGAGTAATAAGAATTTGTAGGGAAATATAGATTTTTTTGTTATTCTAGGTGATATCCAATCAGTTTCAACATCCATTTCCTTGTTTGTCTTAAACAGTTTGAAGAAGAGATGTGATAGCGGCAAAGTTAATTTTCTGGAACGTCTTTTGGGAGCAGCTCGCCTGCTATCTGAGGTGTGAATTTTACATTCTCTCTCACGCTCTCTCTCTCTCTCTCTCTCTCTCTCTCTCTCTCTCTCTCTCTCTCTCTCAGCATTTGTTTTTCATGTAAAATTTTGGCTGGTGATTTGCTAACACACACACCCCCCCCCCCCCCCCCCCCCCCCCAAAAAAAAAAAAATATAGAAAAATCAATAAAATTGAGCAACTTGTTTGATGTGGAGGGAGTGCCACTTATGCAACATAGTCTATGCCTGAGGTAGTATACTTTCGCTGAGCTCGATTGTATATGCAAATTGCCTCAGCTTTGATGTCCACTTACATATTATTATCCTTGTTTCCATGGTCCTGTAAAAGATTGAATTCTTTCTTTTGAAGTTTGTTGTGCTTGCATATTGTTGTCTGTATTGCCAAAGAGAAATTGGGACTGGTAGGCGTACACTAACGATTTTGCATGGTTCATGTTGCAGATGGTTGAGCCTATGCTGAAGGCAGCTGTGTATCCTTCCTTGTAGTTAAGAATTCAAATGTTAGTAATTGATTTGATCTTAACTCACTTTCAGAGACGTATTTATTTTACGTCATCATTTCTTTCTAAAATGGTTTCTTCATGGGTCCTATGTCCATGCTACTTTCCCCTTTTCTTCAAATAGTACCTTGACCTTTTTAACAGAGAAATATCTACTTTACTTGCTCGTTCGTTTTTCATGGGATTCTCCCTAATGATTCTGGCTCTGCTTGCCCGCCTCAGAGTTTTGGTTCAGCAGGTATGTATTTATTTGTTTCAAGTCATATGCTGATGTATATGTTTCTTTTGAACCACTGTCTGAGTTCAGTATATGTAATTCCTTTGTCATACTGCCTCTTGGAAGTTTTAGAGCTTGTATATGAAATTCCAGAAACCTACATGATGCTTCTCTAAATCCTTATCAGGCAATGTCTTTTCTAGTAATAGGCCGGAACTTTGCAAACAACTGCAGTCTTGCTATGTGTCAATTTATGACAAGTGACTAATGTAGTTTTGTTGAATACTTCGTACCATCTTTCAAGTGATATGTTTTTGGAAGGGGGTAGAGAAGGGGGGTGGAAGAAGCGAACAGATGATGGCTCTGTTTGTGGACTGTTATTGCATTTTTCTTGATGCATAGACGCATGGTTAAAGTGGGTTTAGTTATTGGTTCAGGACTTCTAAGCTTTCTAATGGTCTTGCCTTAAGGGCTTAAGGCGCATCAGGCAAATGCATTGTATTATGGTCGGTGATTGGTGTTAATGTAGTAGTCCAGAACCTTTTATAGTGAAAGAAAGTCTCTTTGTTTTCTGGAAAAAAAGGTGAAGATGCTGCTTCTATGAGGCGATAATAACTGGTACTAGGTAGAAATTATGCGCATGTAAAGACTATATACCTGTAGGGGTGAGCAATCTGTCGATGTTTGTTCTGCTCATTTCCAGCCTTATGTTATTGCAGGATTGTGAGCGTATTTAGGTTCCTTATTGCTTATTGCACAAAATGGATTATATGAGCTAAGTAGCTATCTGTCTTATATTGCAGATTTTGCTTGATGTTGTTTCAGTATATAACGAAGTGTCTTCTCTTGCTCAGAAGAAACAGTCCATAAAGATAACCCAGGATGGTATAGAGGTATGTAAAATACCCCTGCAGCCTGTGAGCCTCATACTTTCAATCGACTAGTTAGTGCAGTTGCAGCCTGTTCGTCTACTGATCATTCTGCCAAATGGTGCAGGTGTTCAGGGAATACTATCCCACCATAGAAGAAATTGTCACCTTGGACTGTGTGTGGAGAACAGACAAGTTTGTATTGGTAGAAACATCAAGTAAATGCGACTTAAAAAATCAAGAAGGGAGTTTGGAGACAGGACGAACTCTAAGACCATGTGTACGGTATCAAAGCATTAAGGCTTTTCTTAAAGGTAAACACCCCCCCCCCCTCCTCCTCCTCCTCCTCCTCCTACCACCTGCCTCAAAATGAAAAGGAAGGCTTATGTTTCCTCTCTTGTGACATGAGCGTATGCTTGAGTCAAATGTTTGTTGGTTCTCCGACTCAATGATAAAACCTTATGAGGTTTAAAAACCTTTTCTCGATGTGTCAGCCTGTTATGTTTCTTGCTCTGTGTTGTATATTATGTTATCCTGTAGTCTTGCTTGTTATCTTGACAATGTTCTATGGTCTCTGATCCTTGAATGTAATTTCGTGAACCTTCGTGGAATACAGCTTTTGTGTGGATAGTTCATATCTCTACAAATTATGAGATACAACGGGCCTGTTTTTGTATCTTGATGGGGACGTGTGCTTCTTTTTAACTCTCTTTATATATATTGGTTACAGTTTCCTGTGGATATATGGTGTCATTAATTTCTCATCTCATTTTTTCATTTTCTTTACATGTTCCTTCTTTTAGATGATTGCTCTGATTCTGAGAAGAGTGATGGGAACATAGATGTTCAAGATAGCGTCTCTAATAGCAAGAGAAAACGATCTGAATCACCAGTTAACTTCTCCAATGAAACCAGCGGCATTCAGCACATTCAAAACCCTTCAATGCTAAAAAATAACTTGGAAGATGCTATGCCACGAGGTCAGAACATCATCACTGAAGGTCTTGCTAGCTCAAGCGGATCCCTTACTTCAAGCTCATCGCAACCTAGTTCCACGTCAAACAAAAGGGTAGCATTCATATCTGTGACAAAGCCTACTACAGCATCTTCAAATACGGCTGTTTTTAAAGAAAATGAGTTCAAAAGCAAGCTGCTGAATGATGAGGAAAATCCTCTCTTCAATCTCCTTCATGAGGAAGAAACAAAAGGCAGCATTTTTTGAAGTGCGACTTTTTTGGGTATAGGATGGTGGTTTTGCTTTTGTCGCTTGCCGGCTGTAAAGTTTAAACTTACTATGATTATATTTATATTTTTTGGCATGGTAAACTAACAGAAGAGATTGCGCAAAACAAACACAAATTTATTAGCTATCTGGCTTTCGTCTTTATAATTTCAGTTGCCCTAAGCCCCTAATACAGGACTAGCTAACTCGAAGATTCACCATTTCACCCTAGGTTCAAGAGGAAGGAGAAATCCTTAGCAAATAGAATGGACTATGGAACCAGAATAGGGCATAAATAGTCGAATTATGGATTATACTATCGGTTTTGTCCATGTTTTGCATGTACTTATTAAGCGCCAAAACATACCGTAAACATATCAATACGAGTGAATAATGTTCTCAAAAATAGGAGCTTGTAAAAAAAAGCGCTTTTTTAAAGAGTTATCTTGTTGAATTTATCTTAAACATATAGAATGCTGTGAAATAAGAAATGTGACAAAACAATAGCCTAGAAGTAGCATATACTATTGGTTTCATGGTGTGTTAAACGCGACGGAATCTATCTATACTATGGGCTAAATATGTCGTAACCTATCAATATAGCACTAATGTTCTCATATGTTTCAAATATACTATTAGGGACTTTGAGAGTATGTCTGGTCAGTTTTTACACATTTATGGAAACATAAAAAATTGGCATAAATATGCCCTTTTTATGTATAGGAATCGTAAACTGGAAAAATAATGCAAAAATAGCTCATACCATCAGTTTTGTTACTGATGCGCATGTCAACCACTTCAATACACTTTATACTTAAAACCAAAAGTAGTTTATTTAAGCCATTGATTTCAAGATAGATAATGTTTATCATAAGAGTTAGTTATAAATTAGAACAAAAAACAAATGCTTTAAAACTTAACAACTATACAATTGGAAGCAACATGATCAACTATATTTTGATTATAGTTATTTTCTTAAAATAATTTTGTATTTGAAACTATTTAAGTTTTTATTATTTGAGTACTTCAACTTTCAATGCCTAAACAAAAACATATCTATACTATCTATACTATCTCTATCTCTATACTAATATATAAAGTAGAAACCACGCTCTTCATGTCTGACATGTGGCACCAC
>CAAKMY010043119.1:0-10556 GCA_901111285.1 Corrigiola litoralis
ACTCTCCATTTCCAATAATTAAAGCAAGTGAGCATTGTGAGTATACAACTAAAGTGAGCGTTTACTATAAACAACAACAGCTTTATTTAGTATCAGCGACTTTGTGCGCACATTTCAGACCAAAAAAAAAAAAAAGGTTCATTTCTAAAACGACGAAAATGTTACTACCTACCGGCTACATCTATCAAATTCAGCATATTACTCAACATTCACCAAAAAAAAAATCCATTTCACTCAAAAAAATAAAAATCTCTCATTTCCGATAATTAAACTTGACAAGAAGCGCATACAACTCCATCCAATGAAGGAAAAGAATAAAAGGGGTGGGGACCTCCATGAGAGTGAGCAAAAGGCGGCGAGCAGCGTCCCGAACGGGCTGTTTAGCATCCCCAAGGCGCTCAACAGCGGCGGGGACAAGCGCATTGAAGTGAATTTTGAGGTGGTCCCCAGAGAGCACGGCGGCGGAGGCGAGAGCCTGGAGGCCACCCTGGGAGACACGGAAGTTGTTGTCTTTCAAGAGATCTAGACACGTGTCCACTAAGGATGTCACCTCTGCGGAAGACAGGGACTTTCTAGAAGATTCCAGGAGTTGGTGGAGCCGCTCCACTCCCGCCATGCGCTCTTTGGTGTCCTTGGCACGTGACAGCTCCAGGGCTTCCTCCATTGCGGGCCCGGATCGCTGGATCTGTGGGTCGGGTTGGGTCTGGTGGAGTTAATGAAGTGGCTTCGGTTGGTGGGTTAAGTCTGGTTCGGGGGAGTTAATGAAGTGGGTTTAGTTAGTGTGGACCGGGGTTGGGTTGGTTGGGTTGGTTGGTTGGGTTAGGAGTGGTCAAGTGGAGTGAAGAGACAAGGAGTGGACTGAGGAGCGGGGTTAACAGAACTATAGAGGACGGGAGACATCGACGAGGAGTATCTCTCATTATTGGGAAATGGACCTTTTTTTGTTTGGAAAAACTTAAAAAAAATTACTGTTGTTTTTTCTATTTTTACTTAGGGTCGGGCTAATATATGTGCTACAAGTAGAGTACAAGGGAGATAACAAGCAATTTTGGGGGGGGAAAGTAAAAGAAACTAACTTATGTTTGTTTTAAAATTACTATCTTATGTATCAAATTTCAAAACTACTAATATTTGTTAGGCTCATCACATATTGACATTCAATGTGATAAATTTTATTGAAAAACAGAAAAATTCTGTAAAAAAATTTAGTTAGCTTTATTTTATCCACTTAATATCATAGTTAACCAAAAAAAATTGACCATTTTAAAACGGTGTAATTTTATTCAAGTGGAGTGTGGTTAAGTGGAGTTTAATAGAGTTGGTGTGTGAAATGAAGCGAAGTGGGTTGGTTGGTGTGGTAAGTGGTGTGAATGTGAGTGGAGGGGGGCGATATAGACGTGGGGAAAGGTTGGGTTGGGTTGGGCGAGTCAAGTGTGGAGTAGACGAGACAAGTTGTAGACTGTGGAGTTGGTGGGCGGGAGGGGGTTGTTGAGTGGAGTTATAGAAAAATGGAGACATCGACGAGGAGTTGGAAATTGGACTATTAGAGTTTTTTGTGTTTTTTTCTATTTTTAGCTAGTTTCCTGTGAAACCGTATAATTTAATGGTAACTTTATTATTGTTTGTGTTAACAAATAATGACCACTTTAAATCCAATAGTGATCAATTTAAGTTCAATAATTTACCACGTCGAAATTTTACCATCTTTCAAACAAATATTGATTGATGTTATATGATACAACATTGTAATTCCTGTTAGCCCGGATAAAACATGTTAATGAAAAAAAAGTGTTCCGTCACACTATTTCGATCATCTACTCTGAAAAAGGACCGTATATAATAGCTCACACTTCTTATATAGCTTTCAATTGATCATCTGATATAGTGATTGGTTACACTAACACAAAGCCTAACAAATCACATTCTCCAAGCAATATCATCAACCGTGAAATTCATGGGTCGTATTCTAGTTGGGGTACTATTCATAATTACATGGATCTATGGGTGACTTTCATTGAAAAGAGAAGGAAATATATGATTTAGTGATACCAATAATAGACGTGGAAGAAAAGTAGTTGTATTGCATGTAATTGTTCAATCATTGTTGTTGTCATTTTAACATGGGAGTACTTACAAATTGAATTAAAGTTGTCATTTTTCATTAACATCGTAATAAAAGTGACTATCGTAGACCGTCTCATACAAGACTTTTTGCTTTAGTTTTTGATGTAGGGGGTAAATGACGTAAATCCAACCTTCAAGATGAAAAAAATGTATAATATGAAATAGGGGTTTTGTTTTTCATTACACAAATTATTTGAGAGAATGGTTTATTTTTATTTTGCAAAAAATGCATTGTTATAAATTAAGTAAAAAAGAGTCGATTTTAATCATGGTATAGTTACAAATGATCACTTTAAGCCAACAAAATTGACCATTTTAAAACGGCATAATTATAACTTTCAAATAGATGGTCTTATTCATGAGTCTTTGTTTCAAATACTTGATGATATCATGGAGCATCTATTTCCATACTTTTTATGTATACATGGCAATGCACATTAGGTGGAGGGAGTTTGTAATGTCAATTCAACGGTATAATTACTAGGGATGTAGGTATGGAAAATGGGTGTGGGAATTAGCATTCTCTAAAATTAAATTCTATTTAATCTCTAATTATCGCCTCATTTTTCTACTCTATTTTGCAGTGCTTGATATATTGTAAAGAGACTAAGGGTAAAACTCTTCATTATGTCTAAACCTAATACCTTTGAGACAAAGGAGTGTGCCACCACTAGAAACATGAACCACAAGCTTCTCTAAATCCTTAACAAAATTATCAATGCAACCTCTCATGAACCCTTGACTGACAATAATTTCTCTCCACTTTGCATGACTCTTCTTGACCAAAAAAAACCAACTCACTCTTCTCATCCATTACCACTTCAATTGCATTACACAAACTTTCCTTTGACACCCATCCATTCTCTGTTTTCTCCACTTCTAATGCCACCTTAAGCTCCTCAGCCATCAACCTTGTGTTTAATATATGATCACCCAATTGCGACACCAACACTATCTGACTTTCAGCAGTCTGAGACTCCCACATTGACCCAAATCCACAATGGTTCACAAAACACCCAACTGAGGAGTGAGCCAATATTAGTGGTTGCTGCACCCACCCACCAGTGATCATCCTCCTCTCCCCCACCCTCTCCTTAAAACCCTCGGGTAATGCCTCCTCGATAGTCGTGCACCCCGTTGGCGGCTTCACAGCCACGAGGAAGGGCAATTTAGTCATTTCTAACCCGAGCATAAGCTCTCGGAACTGATCCTTCTCTAGGGTGAATTGGCTCCCAAAGGCACAAAACACAACCGAGCCATGCATTGAAGATCGCGCAACAAGAAATGTGAACATTATAACTGTGGAAAAGGGGAGTAGTTAAGAATTGATTTAAAATGATTTCTTTTCACAAATAATTGAAAAATGATCATTTTAAGATGATCTATTTTTAACTAAAATAGAAACTTTCATACAAAACTTTCGAAAATGCTATAATAATTTGTTTATCACTATTGCTTGTCTATGATGCATTGTTAATCATACAAACTCCTAAATGATTACCGTTGTATTTATTTCGAGTTGATTAAATAGAACAACAAGAACATTATCATCATTCTAATACTTACACGTCTACTATAGGTGGATAGTTGTACAATTAACAATTTGATTTCCTAGACATGACTCTTTTTAAATTAATTTTTTATTTTAAATTAAGGGAGTTTGAGTATATGCATCCTATACCCAATATTGTAAAATATTTAAGAGTGTCATAGACTTCCTTTTGTGGTTTCTCTGTATCTCTATCTTTCCTTATCCCAAGAGCACATGTTCTATGGAGACCTCTCCATATTTGCATTTAGATTTAAATAACGTAAAATTTTCACTTTCATATTATTAAATCCTTGGTTTTCCTAAAATCATGAAAATACTGGCCATAGTGGGTGGCCCACTGGAAAAAAGTTTCCTATCCTAACCTCTTTCTCTCAAGTTCGAACCTGAGTAGCGGTTAAGGGTTCCCAGATAATGAAAAATAAATAAATCATGAAACATATCAAGGTATAAGGTGTAAGATACTCCAACCATTTTTTTTCAAAATAATAAACTATGCATGTAAGTTTGATTGTTTATAAATCTTGGCAAGTCAAGATCAACTGAACTACTTAAGCAGGATTCGAAGCCAACAAACTACGAGTTAAGGTTTGATTATACCGTTCACCAAGACTGCTAACAACCAAGTTCGTCAACGGCTATCTCAGAGCTCCAAGGTTAATTAACTGACTAAATTTGGATAGGATAAGGCTTATAAACAAAGGTGGAAGAGAAGGGATTGAATGACACGAATAAAGGCTTAACTTGATGACAAAGCCAAGCCAACCACCCCCTCTTTTGGACAGTGCTTAAGGAAAAGTTTCTTCCACTTTAACTTTTCTTCCATCATGTTTCCTGTTAGGCTTGCCATGCTAATATATTCAATTAATTCACATGGTGGGTATAAGAATATTGTACGTGGATTAATTAGTACTAATGTACTGTACTCATTATCAAAAGGCTTTACAGGCTGGCTGATTTAGAGGTCTCGGATGACGAAGACATCACCAAGCACAAGGGGTATGACACATATGTAAGCAAATTAATTATAGGTGAGAACAACGTAACATTGATAAACAAGATGCAAACAAAATCAGTTTACTCAATCAAGCTAAAACAAATTAATCTTGTCCACTACATGCCACCAAGAATGTCAGCCGTTTAATAGTGTAGATTGATCGACTATTTAATATAGAAGATGTTGGGACTGATTGTACTTTTGATGGAACTACATTTGCGGTCTCATGTGTTTCTATATTATACCCCGTATATCAGAAATTAATTCAGTAGGATTTTGGATTATATTATGGAGATGTTTGATGTCTTCTTTAATAGAGCATTACAAACAAAAGTCTATAGTAAACTTCTATTAGTAATTTACTCCATGACTCCTCGTCTTTGGTATCAATTAAATAAAGAGATCCAGAAAAGAATTAAGCAAATCTTCTATCCTATGCACCTTAGCTAGGCGAAATTTCTCAATAGTAACAAGATAATGACATATTTCATTTGTAGTTTTTTCAAAGGTTATAGTTATAAAATTTGGTAGAGACGATACAAACACTATTTCTATTTGAGTATTAGTACATTAGTGTCGGCATTTTGCAGCATATATCACCTGAGTTTTCAAGGTAAAGAGTAATCAGGTAAATCACTAGAAATCAAGTTTTCACCCCCTAATTATGGGGGGTAACAGCTAAGAGTTTTAAGTCAAGATGAACTTTGGCATATATGTCAGAAAGGAATTAAGGCATAATGGTTGTGATGAGCTCTAACAAATTATTCTCCTTAAAGTAAGGGTCATCATAGTTATATAACACCATTATCATCTACGGCACTACGAATAGCGAGCTGCTAGTGTAAATAGTGTGCAACTAGTGTCTTACGATAAACGTCCATCCTTATTACAGAAAAAAATCATTGACGTACTGGTAAAATGAGAGGGTGTGGTATACTGGTTGGAGTATTCCTCCAACATGAAGATCATCTCCCGTTCAAGGGTTGAAAACTGTAACTTATCTGGGATGTTTTGAAGAAAGAATATTTCAACAAGATACTCAAAATGACCAGATAGAATACAAAGAAGAAACTAAAGGAAATCAGATGACAAGATCCAATATCTGTTCAATCAGGATACAAAGATAAATTTAATGTGACTCTCCAATTGACAAAGGTGACACAGAATGACAGAATGACTGAAGAAGTGAGGAAAGTCGGTCACGAGATAAACAGAAATGCACGTTTGAGTTTGACGGGCTAATGATTTGATTCATAAACAGGGTTACAGGGCCATCATTGGTTGAAGTAGATTAGTTAGGGCTTGTTTTTTTCAACTTATTATCACTTATCTTATCTTATTTAAATTTTTCTTATTTTTCCTGATTGTTTCTAAGCTTTTCTTATTTTTACTTGAACTTTACTTATTTTTACTTATTTTTCTGAACTTTACTTATTTTTACTTTTTTTTTTCCCGATTCATGTTGTTTTGATAGCTCAATTTTACTTATTTTTTACTTATTTTTCTTATTTCTACTTATTTTTCTTAACTTTACTTATTTTTCTGAACTTTACTTATTTTTCCTGAACTTTTCTTATTTTTTCTGAACTTAGGGTCTGTTCTCTTCAACTTATTTTCACTTATCTTATCTAAATTTTTCTTATTTTTCCTAATTGTTTCTGAACTTTTCTTATTTTTACTTATTTTTACTTATTATCCTGAACTTTACTTATTTTTACTTATATTTTTTGATTCATGTTGTTTTCATAGCTCAACTTTACTTATTTTACTTATTTTCCTGAAATTTACTTATTTTTGCATTTTTTTTAAAGTTTACTTATTTTATCTGAACTTTTCTTATTTCTTCTAAACTTATCTTATTTTTCCTGAAAATAAGTAAAAATAAGTTGAGGAGAACAGACCCTTATCTTATTTTTTTCTGATAATAAGTAGAAATAAGTTGAGGAGAACAAGCCCTTGTACACAATTTTTTTTTTTAACAAAATACATAGAAATGAGAACCAAAGCACTAATTAAGGCCGTGAACTTTCCTAAAGGTCAGATTGACCTGTCATGACCAGATTGTATTGCCACTCGGCTGTGGGAGTACATAACGAGTGACAAATAATAGCAGTAACAACAATCAAATGAGGAACATAGTTGCCTCAGTGGTTGAGACTTACTTGCCGGGAATTGTTTCGGGTTTGATGGTCATACTACTCATATACACTTTCCCCACAACATTAACTATGTACCCCCCCAGAAAAAAAAAGGACAAGCAATCAAAATTTTATCAAAACTTCCAAATAAAACTAGTAAGGAGCATTTCTTAACCTAGAAGAATCTACCATGTTTTTTAACATTGAATATATCATTAAATTACAAAGAAAGAAAGGTCTGCCTTCCATTATCATCCCACATCTTTGTTCATCAACTCATAATATGAAGTGACGATACAAGAAACAACACAAGACTTACACTCAATTGAATTAATGTTCATACAAATTGATGGAGATAAGAAGTGATCACTATCATGGCTGTCGTTGCAATTATGGAAGTTAAAAAGCTTCACATGCGACCCAGTTTGTCTATGGATCATCATCATAAGGCGCATCCTGGGAAGGCAAGGCCGGCATCAGCACTATTGGTTCTCCATTGTGTTGAAATTCAGCCAGAGCAGAGGCATGATCAGCCCAAGAAAGCTTATGGTTTCCCATAAGGGTGATGCATTGAAGTTTGCCTGAATCATGGCACAACTAAGTTCATAAAGGGCCCCAAATAATTTGAAAGTTTCTGTGATTCATGGCACTTAAAATCATGTAACAGCCCAACTAATATTTCTAATATTTACCATCAAAAGATTCTAAGAGATCAAACGATAATGCATCTCTTAAAGTTTGGAGCACAGAACTTTAAATATGCAAGGATTGCTCCTGATATCTCTTTGAGGAACAGGGACATGTATGAACTTTCTAAGAACTATGGATGAACTGATTTCTGCTCTGAACAGTAGCTAATGCAAAGGGCATCTGTACACGAATTGAATGACTTCAAAGGAAGCAGATCCATGTCTACTTTTATAGAAAAAAGAGTCCCTCGATTAACCAAGAAAAAGGTCTCAATAACACACATGTTATACTCATGACTTCTTAAAGACTAGAGAATATATATCGCTTCCTACATCTACTACACAGTTGTCAACTTGTCATTAAAGTAAAGCAGCTGACAAGCTAATCTAGAAATCATAAGCAAGAGGAATTTTGTGTTATAATCATGTATCACTTGTTGCAACATTATGGTCATATTCAAAATTGAAGATGATCCATCGAACGTTTAAAGAATAGTTTAACTAGAGCTCCATCGAAGGTGCAAAGCATGTTCATTTGGTGATTCCTTCAAAGTCAAGCAGCCACTAATATCAATTTGATGAAGAAAAGTATTCGACCACATGTTTACTGCGGCCTAAGGATATGCAGAATTCAAAAAACTTGGTTTGACATTGACATCATTTATTATAAAAAGTGTGGCAAATGATGAATCTGTCCTTTTTCCTAGAAGAAATTTCGTTTGGAAAGCAATGTCTCCTTCAAGGTCAAAACTTCAATCTCAACTATTGTCCTAGCAGTGTTCACGTCAAAAAACAAAATCAACTCAAAATTCTATGATACAGGAGCCAAGCTCTTACTGACCAAGAGTAACAAAAGGATCCACTCTATGAAAGAGACAAGCTCAATTTCAGAGAATTCGTCCACATATTCTATGAGTATTTATACCCTAGGATTTCTAATTGATTGCCTAACAGTTGGCATAACTACCTCAACAGAAATCCAGCTAGTTGTAACAGAACAACAGTTACAACTGAATTAACCAACTCTCTCGCCAAAATCCTAACTAATCATTCTTGGCGCCTAAATAAAGATTACAAACTTAAGCAATCCAACAGTGACATTCTACATTTTGCTTATCTATCCTTGTTGTAGAAAAGTGTTCGTTTCTGACCCTGACTCGCAAAGAGGGGCTCTTTTCTAATTTTCCTATTTTGTAGCAAGATTGCTTGTTTTCCTGGCACCAAATTACCCTCATTAAATTATTCTTTTGTTAAGATAGATGAGTGATAAGCCTATATCAAAAGGTTTAATCCTTTCTTTGGGCCAGTGGAAGCAGTTAAAGGTGTTTTATTGGGATACTGGATTTCAGTATATGAAAACATACACATACAATTTTCCATAAGAGAAGGTTTGCTTCAGATCGGTTTTTTTCTTCCACAGAGCTTGTCTAGTTACTTCTATAAAGGTGATGGCAGTTCTTAACTCTGAAGTCAATACCTGGGTCAGGTTGTTTGGGAATGCCCTCTTGTTGCAAGAATGGCTTGTGACAGTGATTTAGAAGAAGTTCCACTTAAGGAGTCACCAAATTATATAATCATGATGTAAATTTAATTAAGAAACCTTAGAGACTTAGAAACAAAGATGAGCATTTTCTGAAATCTCTGCTTTTCATACCAAATCCCTACCAGTGATTATGATCCAATCTCTGCTATCAAATCGATATTGCATACCTTTTGCGACCTTAAGGGCTGAACATATCACATTCAAAGATTCTGGGGGCATTAGATTGTATCCTGCATGCACAATAAGAAGTTCTGGAGCTCTGGAAATCAGACCATAAAGAAATTCTGCAGCTTGAATTCCACCACGATTTTCACTGTCAAACATTGCATAAGCCCAAACATCAAGACGAGAACCGAAAAAATAGGAAAAACTCGAAAGAATAGGTTTGATGAAGAACCTCATGTCCATGCTGATTAGATTCACCACATCCGGCATGTTTATCTGAAGCTCTAGAAAACCAGATGAACCTAGGCCAATTTCTCTAATATCGAGTGACTTTATAGGCGTCCGTAGAAAATCCCCAAGTGGAGGTGCTATTTGACTTCAAAAGACGAACGTACATCAGAATCAGCAAGATAAGACAATAAACAAGTAGTAACATTTACTCCCTCCGTCCTAAAATAGTTGTGCTCTTTATGTTTTTTATTTTCACATTATCAAGAAATTTTAAACTTGAGCTACTCATGTATTTTTATCTGTATATGTTTATAATACTCATTTACACACTAGGCCAATCTCTAGGTTCCAAAATCTGATGTTTTCTTGTACAAAATTAATACAGTGTTACAAGCAAAATGATATTACGAAAAGTCAAAATATTTTTATAAAATTGACATACTTAAGAGCACAAAATAACCCCAGTTTGCAAAACAACATTAATGTAATAGTACTATATAGTGAACTAAAAGAGCATGAAGCCAAACAGAAAATTCTATAATTATTTTGGGACACAAAAAGAGAAAAGAAAAAAACACCAATGTCGCCAACTATTTGGGGAGAAAGGTTGTACCATTAAGTGAAACTAACCTTCCAAGATCATTATCTGCAACTGAAAGAGACGTCAGGGGATATTTTAGTGCTAAAAGCACTTCAAGAAGTTCGGCTGCTCCACTACAGGATAGCTTACAATTCTTCAAATTAAGATTAGAAATAGGAAACTGTTTAGCTGTCTTCACAAAGTAGGGGATCAAACTCCTGCAATGTTCAAGATCAATTCTTAAAGCCTCCAGCAGATTATGGATCTAACTAACAAGTTAAAATGTTAAGACGACAAACTTACTTAATTCCATCATCCTCAAGAGGATTGTCAGCCAAATCCAGAGTCTCCAAGACAGGCATATAGATAAGAGCAGATCTAAGGTCTTCCATGTCGCTTTTCCGTAAATTGTTTCCCCTAAAATAAGATAAGTATCTTTCAGAAGCATATATTGGGATGCATGAATGGTATAAACAAGACCAACAAAAGACACTAATGTTAACAACCTAAACATGAAACAAAATATATATATATATATAT
>CAAKMY010043124.1:2445-25468 GCA_901111285.1 Corrigiola litoralis
ATTATTAGAAACTAAAAACCCAAACTGCAAATTACAGTGATACCGAACGAGCCCTTAAGTAAGTAGTAGTTTAATACCGAAGAGATGTGGTCCTAGAAGTAGGTTTTCTCCCAAACCCCTGTAAAAATAAAAGGAAAAAAAAACTAAAAAGAGCAACTAGTCCAACCATGACGATGTACAAGAAAATTTTCAACTGTATTGGCCAACAGTATATATAGTTGCTACAAATGCGGCCAAAGAATATACATTACTATGTGCAATTGTGCATCTTTGTGCTCTTGAATGTGACTACAATTTACAAAGAATGCGCCAACAATCTATTTTTTCACAGGCGTAACCAATAAGGAGGCTGATCATATTCAAGTCAGCTGTATTCCTAGCATTTCTACTCGACTTGTACTTTGTATCAAACGCAAGAGTATGCTTGGACAAAGGATATTTCGTACCAGAAATTCCAATGCTAACTTCGCCAACTCAGTGGGTACATCACCACTTTATTCGTCCCGAAAACATAGGCTCCTGCACGTAGAAAGTAGGAAAATTAATTCCTCCCTATGTTTCATAACCTCATTATCGAACGCGGGATTGCACATGGTTTAAGCATACATAAATTATTAAAAGAAGTAGTTTAGTTTTAACTTAAAGTTTGACCCGGTTATATATGGGTAAAATTTTCAATTATTATTTACATTGTAAAAAAATGACCACTTTAATCCGTTAACTTTTATTAGTCAAGCGGTTTTGTTAAACATTGTATACAGGTTGCGAAATTGTTATAGTCTAATGCTTAATTATTATTCGGTTTTGAGATAATTGTTTGAGTGTAGCTTTTGGCAACATCTACAGCCGACATTTCACACTTAGTCTTAATTTAATCATACGTGTAACACATTGGAAAATTTTAATTAAAGAATCGCTTACCAAGAGTAGGCATAAGAATTGAGAGGACAATAGTACCAAGAATCTTCAAAGGGATACCAGTCTTGATCATATCCTTAATCTCAATATGACCAGTGGTGAAGCCAACAATATTTGAAGGTGTACCGGTAGGAAGCAAGAACGCGAATTGTGCACCTATTGCACCGGGAACCATAAGGAGTAGAGGATGCAAGTGCATTAGTTGTGCAATCTGAATCAACAACGGAACCAACAATGTCGTCGTGGCATTGTTGGATGTGAACTCCGTGATGATACCACTTATTAAGCAGACTGACGGGGCGATTGCCCAAAATGGGGCTGCCTCTAGGAAGTCCAAGGCCTTAGATAACACGTCTGCTAGGCCACTAGTGCGGACACCATCTGCTATGGCGAAACCGGCCCCTAGTAGGAGGACAACATTCCAAGGAAGCTTCTTGCACTTGCTCCAGTCCATTAGTTTTTCTCCTTTCCGCCTCTTGTTGGGTATAATGAATAACAAAGTAGCCATCAAAATCTACATATATGAAGTCAGCTAACTCATTAATTTGAGCAAAATGTAATGAACAATCTAACTATTGCTCTGTAGATATAACCGATTAAGAACAATATTGTGCAAGATTAGAGGTATATATGACTCACACTGGCAGTGCCATCACCAGCTCTTCCTTTAAATAAAGCTCCCCAACCAGGAAGTTCATCAGTAAGGTTCCTTGTCATCCATAGCACTATTAGCCCCTACATACATGTACACCTTAGATGGATGAGAATCACCATAAGATATTATCATCTAATTTCTATATAAATTTCTTACACCTCATGAATCTTGTTACTGTAATGTCATTTTTCTTCTAAAGCTTAATATTATTGTTCATATTCACTACTGATACGTACAATTAGTTAGTTACTGGTTTTTGATAGTGTACATGGTAGTACATTATCGGTTGTTCCCAGGATCTTAGTAAATTAGGAAGAGCTAGATCAGATAATGACTCTTCACTACAAGAATCACTCTCACAAGTTGCAAGTTTTGTATGTAAAGCCTGCCACAGAACTAGTAACGATTTAAAATAAAATAAGAGCTGATACTCACCGAAAAGACAAACAACACCATCTTTTCTGCAAAGGACATTGGACCTGTGTCCCCAAAAACAATCAATGGTCAAATATTATTTGAAGAAATGGTCAAATTACTGAATTGGATAAGCTCTTAAGCCACATCATATACAAGGATGTGTCAGCATAAATTAAACCTCAAAATGACTACTTGCTTCATAATCTAGATAAGATTGGAGACCCCTCTCCACTTGTCAACAATTCAAATCCACAAAATTTGGACAAGTATCATGTTTTTTATTCTTCTTTTACAATCACATTATGAATTTGCTTTCTCATGCAATCATGCTCCCTTTGAAATATTTCTACTCACTTACAACTCATACCAAAATCCAATCTACAAAGGTGGATTTCACGTATTAAGTATATCTTATAGTCTCGCTAATGTTCTTATTCTATTGGTTTTCTTCAATTCGTCATTCGACTATAAATTATGATGTATAGATAAAAACAAATCACTAAATTGTTATTCATAAGTACCCTATGGTGATCAAACTTACGTCCCTTTTTTTAGCCGTAACAGCAGTAACTTCGGGTTTTGATTGACAAATCTGATACATATGACACTATTTTTAATCGAAAAACGTAGTTAAGACAGCGACGAAACCACAATTTTAAGATCTGATCAGCAATTTTATTAATATTACTACAATTTTCATCACTAAAATTTGAGAGAACTAAAAATTACGTACCTAACAAGTCAAGTTCTCTTTTGAGATGAGACTTATCCAAGTAATTTCCTAGATCTCTTCCTGCTCCTCTAGGGCAGTACAGGCAGCAAAGGATACCCCACAAAGTGAAGAACATAAGGAGGGCCATAGGAAACCCAAAGAAGAACCAAGTGTTAAAACTGATGGGATCAGCTTCAGGAAAATAACTCTTCCACATTCCCACCAATATCAAGTTGACACCTGTGCCAGTGAGTGTGCTCATCCCACCAATAGCCGCAGAATATGTGACCCCCAAAACAACTGCCCTACAAAACTTGTCTACAACGTCGTTTTGCCCCGTCGTAGGAAGTCGCTGTAGGATTCCTGTGGCTACTGGCATCATCATCACAGCCGCTGCCACGTTGTGCATCCACATGCTTACAAATGCCGTGGTTGCACATATGCCTAAGAGAAGTAGCGGTGGGTTCAATGGGTCCCCGCAGAATACTAGAGTTATCTGCGTATGATTGAACCATGAAGATTAATTAAACAATGTTGTAAACTTGTAATTTTATATACGATTTAGTATGTTCGTTGATTAGGAAAAATATAACGAATTATATATACAGAGAGTGCTGATTTGGTTTAGCTACTTCGCAATTTGTAAATCGTACGTGTATATTAATATGTAAAATGTGGAAATTACGAGCATATGAAATGAGCAAATACACTTGTGATACACTGAAACGATCATCTTGGATTAAAAAAAAAAAAAAAAGAACAAATGAGTTGTTAAGAATAAGTTGTCGATAATTTACGACCTATGTTATGAGAACTATTAGTTGAAAACTTGAAACAAATGAGTTTAACAATTAGGTATTGTATAATGACAAGGTGTGTTTTCTTTAGTCACAAAAAAAAAAAAAAAAGAACAACAGATATGACTTGTTATTCGGTTTTTCCACATAAAAATCTATCATAATGTGGCAAGCGACAAGGAATGGGTCAGTGTTATGGCTGATGGGGTCTTCTCCTAAACCTACTGAATAATCGTACCAACAAATGTAACTCTCATGGGTAGTAGTTACAGTAGTACTTACGGAAGTGCATGATGATTGGTGAGTAGTCATAATTTGCGCTTCTATCGTAGTACCAAATTTTAATTTGAAATGACTATGAAAAGGTAGAACTAGGATTTTAGTCCTTTAGTTTCGAGGGGCTTGTCTACTCAGGTCGGAGTCATCAGAGTCCCCTTCGAATTGAGCATTATATTGGAAAACAAGTGTGTCAATGAAAACACAATTGAATATTGACTAGTCTTGATCAACTAATTAAAATGTTGAAGTTTTGTGGAGAAAGGTTTCGTAATAGAAGCAACAGAAAATTATACAAGTGATTGCTGATCTACTAATCGACCAATTAAATGGGTCGGGCTGGTTGAGTTCATGCAGTAACTTCGAGTTCTCTACATGCCAGGATTCGGGATTGTTTATCTGCCAGTCCAATTTAGTTTTGTTTTTAATAAAGTCGTTTTAAGTTTGGGATCGAAAACTCTTAGTATGACTCGCAATTTATAAGTTATTAAAACACGATTGTGTACATTTCTAACAGGTATATTTCTATGTTATATGTGGAATTTTGTGATGTATTAACAGAGTGTTCAAAACAAAAAATGAGGATAGGACTTACATTCAAGGCCAACCTCTTGTGAATATTGTAGTGCTCCACGGCAAGAGCAAGGATGAAACTTCCAAGCACAAGAGAGATGACATCGTCCATGTAAGACTTGGCAACAGCATCGGCCGACGCGATTCCGAGCAAGGGGAAGAGGAACAACGGCGTCATGGAGGTGACCGGCATGGGAACTGCCTCCGTCATCCACCACGTAAATATCCATGCAAGTATGGCCAACATATTTCGGCTTGATTGTAACCCATCCTCAAAGTTCACAAATACACATGTTACTACACATAAAAGGGGTCCTAGAAGAATGAAGCCCGTATTAGGTGTTGCAAGGGACAGAATAAGAGAAGGTGATGCTGTATTTTGATCATTGTTGGCTTGAATTGGGAGCAATGGTGCTTTAAGATCATCGTTAGATACTGGTTGATGATCACTATAGCTAGTACCATTCATTGTTAATGGTATGGAAGAGACGAGAGAAAGAAAGAAAAAAATATAATTGTATTGTATTGGTACTTACTTAGAACTAGAAGAGAAGTAAGGGATAATTGCTTGAAATGTTTGTTTCTATTTATGCGGTTTGTAATTATGCTCTTCAATAGTGTGAAGGAACATGGGGTATTTCCGTATTTGTTTGTCCAGGGACATTTTATGACTACTCTCCCATTTTCTATGAATTGGTATAATTTATCATTTTGTGCAGGCAAAGGTCCATATTAATACACTTTCCACTTGATAAAACTCTGACCTTTCTTGTCTAACGTAGCTGTATTATGGTACTATAAAATGCTTCGTCGCACGAAAGTTTTTTTGACTTGTATCGATTTGTCTTGTTCATTATATATGCAAAGGATCAAACTTTAATTTGTCAACAAGATAAAATAAAATTAAAACAACAGCAAAGATACCCCCCCCCCCCCCAAAAAAAAAAAAAAGTTGGGGTCTTTATTTGTGTCTTGATCAAATTTAATCACATAAAATTGGTTAATACTTAATATTACTATGCTTACTTTCTAATTGTATATCTGGATAAGGATTGAATGGATAAGTTGAGAATGGGACAGCTTGAAGAAGTATAAAGAGTAATATTTTTAAAACAAAATGTTAAGTTCTTGACCCTTTTAAGTACTAGAACTAAGGCTGTTAGCCCCATATGTCGATCTAAAGCTATCAGCTAATATACATCATGTTGTTTTCTTGTCTAGACACGTACTTGAGCATATTTTTAGTAGCCACTAGCTTAGCCTAATTGGTGTTTTATAAATATTCCATCGAAGGTCCCACAAAATCTAAAAATAGATAAGATTGAAGCCTAAATAAACTTACATATTATTTGAAAAACAATTTGCGAGATTAACACAAATTATTTGCAAAGAAAACGATTTACATTGGATTTAAAAATAGATTCCGCCGCAAAGTAAAATTAAAATGATCACTCAACGTTGTAAAAAAGTTATGCAGTTAAAATTAAAACAAAGGTCACTACAATACAATATGTTTTGAGAACAAACGATCTTATAGAAAAGTTATCAAAATAATAATGAACCCATTTACCTTAAAATTGACAAATATAAAACATAATCGGGTTATGTAAGTAGCTTTCTAAGTTACGTGTCAGGCAAGTTTAGAGGAGCCAAAGTTGATATGGATAAATTGAGTCATTGCAGAGCTAAGCGAAGATAATAAACTCAGGTCTGTGGACCGAAGCGCCGGCCATCACAATCACTACAAATTTGATGCAGTATTAGGCTAAAACCAAATATTTCCAAACAACTTGTTTGCTTCGATAATTTGTAAATCTAGGTGTCTGTTACGAGAAAGAAAATGATTCATATTGACCTATATGGCCCAGTAGGCCAGAATTGAGATAACTAGATGAGGACTAGCCCAAAGCTAGCATCGATAGTGTCTCTCAACAAACCCAACAAGCACATCAGCTAAAGGCCTAAAGCTGAAGGTGTTAGGATTACAAGCCCAGCTATACTAATTACTAAGCGCACATACTTTGAAAACATGAAAAGTTCCAAATTGAGCCAATGCTTCGTGAAGTGTCAAACTAAGAAGAAAATGACTAAAGTGTGCCACTTTTGATCCATGTCATGTCAACAAGCTTCTTCACCTCAGGTCCTCAGTCTCTTAACTAGCGAAGTCTCTAATCCAAATGGCCACAATATCTTCCCTGGCTAATGTAGATCTTAAGCTGATGGTGCTTGAGTTCAGCAAAACAACCTTGGGCTACAGAGACATATCCTTTGACCCGCACTTCTAATTCCAAAACTGTACCCAAAATTTTTATACTTTCATTTTATAAAGAGGGAAGTATAAACTAAAAGATCACAGAAAAACAGCGGCCGGTACTATCGGAGTACCTAGGCATATCGTTTTGTGTCATCTTGTTCTTGCGTAATTGCGTAAAAATGTAATAAGAGGGTATGGAGTATAGGAGGGAACAATCTCTATCTTGTTATTGTTGTGCATTAAATTTTTTTTGAAGTTTAATTGGGGGTTTACGTAATTCAAAATAATTTACATCTGAGTCATCGATCAAGCAAAATAGGAGCAATGCACACATATCATTTTTCATCATCAATTACTCAAGAAATGGATGTCATGACATAGTATATGGCAAAATTAATCGTCTGTCATAATGTTGGCCTAATAAAGAGACATAATTCTTTGATTTAAGACTTGCAGCTCGCAAGTTTGAGTTGATTTATATCCCAAATATATGAATACCTTAACATTGTTTTTTTTTGGCACATAAAAATCCTACAACAACAGTACATTATCCCCAGCGCCTTCAAAATGCCTTCCGCACAAGCCGGGTAGAATGGGTCGAGTGTACGTAGTCTTACCCCAGTTATACTATTAGTCTAATATAGAGAGGTTGTTTCTTATTGATCCTAGAGACGAAGTGCGTTAATCATCTATGAGCCATTTTGATTTAATCTATCATATAACAAAACCAAAGAACTATAATTCTTTGACTCCATATAAAAAAAGATGGACAAATTAAATTTAAAACAAGCAAACAAAATTGCCTGAACAACAAGACAAATTAATTACTTTATCTCATCGGAAAGGGAAGAGTACAGAGCAGAACAACCCAGGAAGAACAAAAGTGTCCATTGTTGTAAAAGATACAGACGATTGACACACTGGATAGCAGAAAACTGAAAACATCGAAGCATAACACAGACCTCTTAAACAAAAAAGTAGTACAAACAGCTGAAGGAAGGAAATGATCGTGCTTGGTTATAGCTCATACATGCCATATGATTTAGTTACTGGCTGGAAACCACAGTTATGCAAGCAAGGGAGCTAATTAAGCTCCTGATATTGGTCCTGGTGCCATATCTGCAGGGGATGATTCTGGAGCTAAGAGGTCAGTAGGCAAAGGTGTCAAAGGTGCCAATGCTGGTGCCAAAGAAGGCGGTAGCAAAGGCGCAACAGGTTGCAGTGGAACAACAGGAACAGGCGGCAGTGGCACGATAGGAGTTGTAGGTGTTTTTGGAATCGGCCTGAATTTTGAAGGACAGACAAACTGGCCACTCCTTGTTGGGTCAGGGCGGCACTGGTTAATAACTCCAGGACGTACTCTACATACTTCCTCCTTACGGATAACTCTTCTCGTTGTTCTGCGACTAATGACTCTTCCAAAACGATTTCTGCGAACCACAGTTCTTTGACTGAAGAAAGTTTTCGTACGGCAGAACCCAACACGCTTTGGAGGTTGTAGGCCAAACCTCTTACCACGGCGGCAAACCCGCCTACCACCTTGGCGGACGCAGGAGATCACTGCAGAATTCCCTGCCTGCTGCATCTTGCGCCGTTGCAGCAGTGCCACTGGAGTATCTGAATCCTCTATGGATTCAAATGCTTCTTCAGAATCTGGCCTGACTGGCTTAAGCTGGTTGGATCCATATGCTTCTTTATCATTGTTACCATAGTTTGTGCAGTGAAGAGTGGCAAGTGCCATGAGGCCTAATGCTAACATGGTGAAAACCAACATGTTTCCCCCTGCAGGCCTCATTTTCAAAAACAAGGGTTTAATAGGTAAGAGATGATTACTTAGAATGAAAAATGAGGTTTGATGCAACTCAATTTATAAGCTCCATAAACTACCAAACTTAAAATAAAACACATATTAATACTGAATTAGTCTTAAACACGTCTGATTTAAAGGATGGTGCATCTCCACTAATGCTTTCAGTTATGGTCCTTACATAGGATTTATAATGTTTGTTTCTATCACAAAGATCTTTAGAACAAAAACTCAACAACGAGGCAAATTATTATGTGTTCCCGGGAGCATGTGCTCTCACACTAAATTTATTGTACCTTGTTTTTTCTTGTACCTTTTTTGAAAAGGTACAAGAAAAACGACAATAGGTACAAGAATAGCATGGTATAGATGGTGTCACACTGTCACCTGGATGATGCAGTAGACGACTGAGGACTCTGCTATCTGATACGATAGCTACTATTTCTAATAAGCTAGGGTGTTTCACATTATAGTTATTATAGTCTTTTGGTGCCGGCTTCTTAAAATTACTTAATATAATATTTGACAACTGGATGTTAGTGGATCAGTCCATTTTTTTGGGTGAAATTGAAATTTTCTTCACGACTAGGCATCTGCACATAGGTGATAGTGGCGAAATTATGGCATATCATTGCCCCAAGTCCCCTCCTTCCACCAGGATCTTTTGGTCTGAAATCTGCTGATATCCTCGCTGGCGTTGTATCTTTGACAGATTTCCTCCTTGTATCATAGAATTACTACTAGTTCTAAGAACTTTTGTGTTAGAGTAAATGAGGGAATAAGGGCACTAATACGAATGCATAATAGGAGAAAGACATAAGGGCCCCGGCAAAGTCCTTTGCAAAGGCCGACGTCCCATCAGGCAACCTCCTCTTGTTTGATTCCGTGCATGAGTAAGTACCCGTAAATCGTAGAGAAGACAGAGCGGGGAAAGCTGCCTAGTTCACGGTACACTAGTAGTTATAATAGGAGAAAGAATTCCTTAGCTTCAAACAAGATAATACAATAGTCAAGATATCAGTATATAATTCTCACTACTCTTTGACAGAGCAGAAATTAGTCCATAATCTGTGACTGTTTGGCGTGCATTGATGATAATGATGGACTGTTATATTTGAACTCCATAGAAACCACCTTTATGTAGCCACAACACACAAACACATAAGAAAACTCAAAACTAGAGATACATAATGAATTACACACTGATAATTATGGCACTCCCACTTGAAAGACCACATCTCTGTCTTCCAGCTTTAAAATTAAGAAGCCATGTAGGATGAAATGGCAGTCCAAAAACACTGGTAGAATCAGAAAGATTTGTGGTAACCTTTTTGTTTTTCTAGATCATCATTGAATATTAAAGATGATATAATGGGCAGATTTAGAAGCAGCATAGCAAAGAATGGCGTGTCGTCAGAGGAAGTGGTGATCAACCATTAATCTCAATGCCCTCACTAATCCCAGAATTACATCGTATCCTGGCTCTCAATGCCCCGGGCCTTCTATTAAGGTTGATCGAAGGACTACCATGGCCACAAATGCATTGTACGTTGTCAAGGTTCTCACAGTTCCCAGGATTATGCCATATCCTGGCTCTCACTCCCACAGGTCTTCTGCTGATCGAGGTTTATCGAAGGACTACCACGGCATCCCTGTATGCTTTCCACTTGAGAAGTTACTCTGATGACAGGAGTTGAAAGTCCTAGCAGCATTATTGCCACAAGGAACAACATTAGTAGCTTTCTTACACTAAACTTCATCTTCCAAGTTAAACTTCAGATCTTTTTTCGTTAAACGAGATGTCTGAGGATGCACATAAAGTCTAGGATGAAGGCGATTTTATAATAGTCACATGGATATTTGCCACTTAGAAGTAATGTAATGCAACAACGTTAGTCTTAATCACGTTTTTTGAAATAAGTTGGTCCTCGTACAATAATGCTGTTAATATAATCATTGCTTAATTGCTTAGTTATCTGGTTCACGTTTCATCATTTCCATACCCTTAGTTGTTCCTAGGACAGAAAGATCAACATCAGTTCCGCTGGAGCCTCGATGTATGTTGCTGTCATGACTAACTACTATAATTTTCAATGCAGAATTTTTATATACTGCTTAAAATAACACTGCTCTCCAGCTACTTATTGATTTTTAAGAGGTTGGTAAGGAGGTGGACCACACTTGATGAAGTAAAGCCGTCAAATGTGCACCATAACAACCGAACCCTGCACCTCAGTATTGACATCACTGTGCCAAGGCTCACCTCTCGACTCTCGAGTGCATGAGAAAGCGGCATTGGTATATCTATGATCTAATATCTAATACTAACAGTAATGGCCTTGAACATCCTGAAAACATAATTAACTATTTCACGTACCATGAGAAATGTTACAATCGTTGTCGTTACAAACCACACTATAGGAATTGAGAAGAGAAACAATCAAACAGACATGGCTATCGACTTATAGCCGAATTCGAAATAACAGAGGAAGGAACTTTGACAAAAATCAGGCAGGGCCAAAGCCTTCATTTTCGATCATCTTTTCTTGAAGTAAGCTTATAAGATTCAGAGACTAATTAAGAAATCTAAATGTATAACGCTATCGAATAGCAAAACAATGGTCATCTCTATCAGATCATAAGCAGCTGTGCTACGCAATAAGTATCAACATTCAACAAGTAACCAATAGGCCACTCAAGAAATTGCAAATCTGTGACTGTTCACAATGTAATTAAGCTAGTACCCCAAATCATCAACCAACAGAGACAGTCACTCAGTGCCATTGTTTGATTCCTCTGTAGACTTCATATACCTTGAGGTTTACTTGTCTTGCTTCTATGAAACCTCAATTTCTCAGCAACTTGGTAGCTCGGCCATAGAAAAGAACTCTTAAATGGGTAAACTACTAACTACATGAAGACTCCACTGAAATCCATAGCGATGATTCCATTTATTAAAAACATGAATCAACAATATTTACAATTTCAAGTACTGTAAGAAATATTAAATTATTTCCAATATAAATCACATAATTACAATCTGCCAGAGATCAGACAGGGTGGTAGACAAATTCCAAATGCCAGAGTACATCAAACAGACTAATTTTCGAGGTAACTGGGCAAGTGAAAGCTTACAGGTTTTCTTACTAGCTTCCCATCTCTACAATTTTTCAACCAACAAACATAGCTTCCTTCTGCAGTAAGTACCAGGGCACTCCACAGACGTTTTCATGCTAACATATCTAATTATGGAATTGGAAAACGCCACAACGGAAAGAGCATATGTCCCTGCCATTCCCTTGAAGAAATAGAACTATGAGTTTATAGTCATAGTCTCATAGATATTCAAAGACTAATTCAGATATTAAAGCCTACAATGCTGACAAATTGCAGAATCAGAATGATGCACCTATATATTTTCAAATAAAAAAAAAAGAAGAAGAATTATGCACCTATATAGTTCATTCTTACAAATTATGACAGAATTAGTGCTTCTTTGGAACAAAATACACAAGGGATGCTAAGCAAAAGCTGAGTGAGAAATGGGTAATTTCAGCAATAAAATCAGCGGATATGTCTAATAAAATATCGTAACAGTTCTAGACATATTACAGATAATTAGATATACTTAGGAATTTGTAGTACCTCTTCCTAGTCCCCTTATTGCTTTCCGCCCTTTCACTGTTTAATCATCCTGATTGTCATGAACGCTGCAGAAAGAGGTTTAAAGAACTCAGTTTCGTAGCTTATACTAGAGCTAGCACAGAACAAAACAAAATAGGGTGCCGAGGGAAAAGACAGCACCAAACAAAGCATTCATCTGCTTTTTCCTTCTGCAGATTATATATATTAAGTAATAAATTGCAGAAAAACAAAACCTTGCTAAGGGAATTATTTCATTCTCACCTATCATTTCTCACTTGGTGTATGTGTCGCCGCCTCCATCTCCTTCTCTTCTTTCCCAGCTGATGGTCAGTCTCCTGAATTTCATTGTCAGCATCCTTCAGCATCATGAGGTTCTCAACGCATACCTGAGTGTCGATGCACCTAGAAAAGTCACAGACCTTAACATCCTTGACAGTCTTGGATTCCACATCAAGCGAAACAACCCTCCAAATGTTCTGTTGCAGAAACAGCTCCCGTCTATCCAATGAGTAACCAATAGGCCACTCAAAGAACATATGTTTTTGCGACTGCCTAACTTTAAACAACCGAGTCCAAGATCCAGCCACACCATACTCCTTCATGATCCATATGTCCGAGTACTCCAAATCATTAACCAGCAGACACAAGCACCCATCCAACACCCCAACGCGCAAGTTGATAAACTCCTCCCCGTACACAGGCTGTTCCACCTCACCAAAGGTATGATCACTCAAGCTAAAGCTAAAAACCGAATAACGTTTCTCAACCCCATCATAAACTCCATGAGACCAATGCAATGTCCCATCAACAAGAACACCATTATCACGGTCCGAGAAGAATGGATGAGGAACATCTTGCCCCCTCGCCCAAGAATCAGCCCTCAAGCTATAGACCATAACTTGGCTCCTATATGGACCCGTCCCCTCATCGGATTGTAGGATCCTGACAAACTTATAGTCCTTAGACACACCATCATACCCAAACCCGAAACAATACCGATGAGCCAAACTCGAAGGCTTGGCCAAAAAGGGCAGTTTCTTGTGAGTCCTAGTTGTGGGATTGTACAACAATACAGTAAGGTGCAAATCATAATTACAAATACAGAGCAACCCATGACAAGAACCCACCACATGGGCAAACCCCTCGTTTCGAAACGGGTTATCGAGCTCCTTAACATGATCAAAGGTGTCAAATTCAGCAGTACTTAGATGGGGTGCTGAGAACACAAAGTGTCTGTTTGGGTTTGACTGAGCTAAAGTTTGATCAAGATGAAGCTTAGTAAACTGAGGGGAGCTTATCAAATTGTACCATAATTTGCATATACACTTGAATTTCATCAATGGTTTTGCAGGCAATCTTAGGAGTATGTTTATCATCAAGTCTATAGGTAGGTCCATCATTTCTGCCATATTGTATAGTAATGCTCTTTCGCATAAATATATGTAAGATGTATTTATTACATTAATACAAGGAAAGAAATAAACAAAGAGATTACAAAAAAAAAAGGTATTAATAAGTGGAAGAACAGAGACCTGCAGACATTCTTTTGGGTCTGAAATGAGCGCGCTAAGTCGCAGATGAGAATTGAACCGACAATCTCATGGTTGACGTGAGAAAGGATCAACCAGTTCAGGAAAACAAGGCTGAGAAAATATAACCGCCAAATTGATGGGAGAATAATGATGAAATGATGAGAGAATAACGGATTTTCAAATGAGCAGTTGGAATAAAGTTTTGTCTACGGTGGAGTGGAACAGAAAGTACAGGGAAGATGAGGTGTATGAATGAGTTTAATAACGACAAGTAGTACAAGTTTGGTAATGTCTACAATTGTAAGCTTTGGCTATTCTCAACTGCACAATTTACATATGCTCAAATAGTCGAGTGAGAAGTTAATGTTTGCAAGTCGTATATTTCCGTTTCAATACACGTTAACTTCTCATTAGAATAGTAAAAATATTAGCAAATGTCAAAATTCCAATTATATTTGTATATGAGTATCAAAAAACAAAAAAAAAATTCACTCTTGTATGTAAAAAGTACATTTTTTTTAATATACTCTCATATCTAGGGGTCGTTTGGATTGAGAGTAATACTCTAATGGGGTAATGGGATAAAACAAAAGTGGGGGGATGGAGGACAAGAAATGGTTGGAATGACGACCCATTTTAGAGGGGGGGGGGGGGGAACGGAGAACCATTACCCCAATTACGAGGTGGTGAACTATTACCCTCCTTCACCATTTCCCTCTTTCTTCCACCACCACCACCACCTCCATCCCTCCATCTCCACCTTTGTTTTAAATCATGACCCCCTGAAAGTGTTACCCTCAATCCAAGCGACTCTTAAGAGTAAAAATTATGGATAAGACATTTTCTAGTATCATTAAACAATAACATTAACATTATTATCTTAGAGCGTAAAAAAAGACTATCATCGGGTCTACGCACTATTACGCTTACGTTGTAATAACACGAAATAATTAAATTCGTTAATCATTGAATCGTAGTGTTTAACCATTGATTAATTTATGTAAAAAGAAGCTCAAATACTTATCTAGATGATATTTGTTTTTATAAAAGAGCCGTAAAGAGTAGTAATACACAAATGATTTGTATAGAGTATCTCCCAACAATTTATGAACTACCCGAGCTGTGATTTATGAATATGAAAGGTTATTAGCTAAGGGATGAGATTCTATTGGTTTTTTTATTATGTCTTAGAATAGGATCATCCAAAGTCCACTGTTTCCCCTCTTTCATATGTAGTACATTTTTATATTAGAGCCACCGCGTTGGCTTTAAGCATGATTATAAATTTATAATTGGGTGGTTGGAATTTTCTTGAGCATCAAAGAAGGGACGAGGGGTAGTTGAAACTTGGAACCCAAGTTGATCACAAGTTCATAACTAGTACTCACTTCATATATTGCTCCTACGGAATATTATGGACTTATCTATATGGACCAGAAATCCATGACAATGTGACTTGAGTTCGTTATCAAAAGCTCTGTATTAGTACAACTGATAGTAGATTAGTAGCCCGTATCTAAACAAATTGTATATTCCTTCCTGAGCTATAGGCCTATATAGGCCTATAGCCCATATTACTTTCAAGCTCACGTATAGAAATCCCTTAGCTTGACCTCTTTAACATAAGGTTTACCACTTTACCACATGTCCATACTCCATGTCCTTATTCCTTTGTGGCGGGAGTCATCTTTTTAATCAGATTCACTTATTTCCTTTTGCAACCAAAAAAACCAAACATCAAACATATATTAGGTCTTCTCAACTTTTAAGATATTTGGGCTTGGTACTCTTAGGGCGAATGTAACAGTATTTTTGAAGGGCGATCATTAACAACCCTCTCTCCCTGAGTCACCCAAAAATAGGGTTAGCAAGCACTACAAGTTTCAACATAACAGCGAAGTTCAGCCTAAAACAAGGTACATCTTGTCTCTCATCAATCTAATATTGTATATGTTCATTTAGGATTGTTTTTTCTGAACTAGTTGGTTTATAACTTGACAGACACAGTGAAAACATGTTGAAGCCTGAAGGGCAACCCACCAATTTTATTTCCTTTTTCTTAGATTATATGATCAGAAATAGTTCGCAAGGCTGGAGGAGTGTTGCTGAACTTGCTCCAATGTGTAGTTTTTTTAGTTGTATTTTTATGTTTGATTGGCCTCTGTCAAAAAAATATGTTAGTTTATAGAATCCCTAATGTTTGTCAATAATTGCTAATGTTTATAGCGGCGTGATCATTCTAAAAAGATACCAGACATGATTTATACTTCAAATAAGTTTTGCATGCATGGTTAACAAACCTTATGATTATTCAAACTAACTTCCACTATATATGATCGATCAGAACATCGAGATTCTTGGTGCCAATAGTTTTTTATTGACTTCCACTTATTCCTTTAAATTTACCAGCTTATTCCTTAGTGACCATACCTACTATCCATCTTCCGATAGTGGCAATAATAATTCAATTTGTCATGT
Source organism: Corrigiola litoralis (assembly GCA_901111285.1). Lineage (NCBI taxonomy): Eukaryota > Viridiplantae > Streptophyta > Magnoliopsida > Caryophyllales > Caryophyllaceae > Corrigiola > Corrigiola litoralis. The sequence continues at coordinate 18,510 of CAAKMY010043124.1, forward strand.
TCTATACATGTTATTTTCATCGTAGCTTTGAGAACTCCTGTGTTTGAGTGTTTCTAAGGACTTAATGAAAATTTTGGCGAATTTTACTTAATTTTCGGGAACTTTTTTTGGAATCTTTTCCAAAATACCCATGTACAGAACCTTTGGGAACAACCTTCTACCAAAACTGCTAATTAATTTCGTCTTCTCTTCTACTAAAAGTACAATAGGGGTGTTTATGTGTTTGATAAATAATCATTGACATGGTTATATATCTTTGCATTACAGTCTTACTACACTATAGCAATGGATACAGTCAAGATATTTGAATCTAAAGAACTTACCACGATGGTAATCTATGAGATCTTCGCAAGGTTACCTATCAAGCATCTTCTTCAAATCAAGCGTGTTTCCAAGTCATGGTACAAACTAATTGGCAGCAATGATTTCATCAAATTCCATTGGCAATTCCAAGAAGCAAAGGCAAGGGGCAACCTCATACTTGTTGGTAGCACCACCCTACACTATTATGACTTCCACCAACCTGATAGTCATGCCATTAAACTTCACTGCCCTGATACCATTAATCCTATGGAGGCACCACATTCCTGCTTAGCGGATGACTCAGCTGTGCCTCGCGAGTTGGTAGGGTCGTGCAACGGCGTGGTGTGCCTCTATTTTGCAGATGGTCAGTTTGTTCTCTACAATCCTTCCACTCGTACCTATAAAATGATACCAAATTAAACTTAACATAAAGCACAAGTACTACTGTCCACAATGTGAGTTTGCTTATGATTGTATAAGTGATGATTATAAGGTCTTAAGATTTATCACATACTACGACAAAAAAAAGCATGAAATAGGGGAGGAAAGTCACCTCTATAGTATGAAAGCTGATTCATGGAAGATTATTGCAAATCCCTGCTGGGAGTGGGGTTACAAACCGTACCCTAGTGTTGTCGCGAATAACTCCTTGCATTGGATTTGGGTAGATGAGAAGGCTAGAGTAGTAAGAACTTTCGATCTCCACACTGAAAGTTATAGTGGTGGTGGCATTCCCCTTCCTAAAGGTGTTGACTCTTCATCAAGCTTAGCCGTTGTGAGAGGAGATTTGCATTTGCTAACAAGCTCTATGTGTATAAGAGTATGGAAGAACAATTGTTGGACAACATTGCTTGATTGCATGTGCACTCTGGGAAATACCTTTGTCTATGCGCACTAACATTGACACTTGGGCTTTACCTTTCGTTTACTCTGAAGATGGATACCAAATGTTAGTAGGAATTGGTGAAAGTCCAAAGCATTTCGTTTGGTGTGATCTAGAAAGTAAACAGATAAGTAAAGTTCATATCTTTTGTTCAAGTACGAAAAGGGGCGAGCAAACTGGTGCAGATACGTGGGTTCAGTCTCTTGTCTGATTGTCTCCCTAGGGAACTTAACTGAGCCAGCCAATAGTCTAATGAAGGTGTGCAAGAATACCACCCGAGAGCGCCATCCTATTTTTGATTGTGTTATATGGAATAACAAATAGAAACAATTACTTAATGCCCTCTTCCTTTCCTCTTCTTCACTCTGGGTACGTTTAATTAGCTATCCTGTAAAACTACTAGTTTATTCAAACATGTCATTGTTTCATATAGCATATTATTTTAACTTATTTAATTTTGAGGTTCGAGAAACTAGCAAAAGAATGTTACACCGGTTTTTTTTTTCCCCGTTGTACAAGCACTTACAAGAATATCAGTTTAACAGTCACACCGTATTATTTATAGTTTCACACATTAAGGTAGTACGTATATTGCTACCAAACATTTCTGTTTCCTTTCGAGTTAGTAATTGTTCATGCTACCGAAACAAAAATGTCAAACATATAGACTGCATATACAATCTGAAATAAATGATTATATGTTCCAATTTCCACATATTCTTGAAAACTGTTGCAGAAAGACGAGTCATTTTTGTAGTTTTATAAGTTGTGGAGAAGTCACTAATTTTTGGGTCACTAGATTTTATGGGAGGTAAGCAAGCAAAACACATAACAGAGCTGCTGGAGATAAGTGTTAAGTGAGGCCAACCTTGTGATTAAACATCGAACCAAACAACTTCTTCCATGCATGTTTGGGTCCTCAAATGCAATACTACCTCTACAACACCAAACTGCAAAAGATTATGTGTGTGCCTTGTGCCCATGTAGACATTATAGAAAGGCGGAACCTAGGAAAATATCCAAAAAATGAGTCCAAATACATTGCATACACATTTACAAAAGAATTTGTGTGCCTTATAACCATGTAAAATGATGTTGACTTACCTGATACTATTTATCTTTAAGAAGATGATGGAGTTTAACATGATTTATTTATTGTTAGGCTACATAATCTCACCTTTTTTTATCTGTAGAGGTATGTATGAGTATGTACTTTAATTTATTGTTTTTAATTTATAATATTTTAGTTATATATTACGGGGTATTAATACTTTTTATGTGATTCTCTAACTTTTCTAATTTATACTCGATTATTTTATATACTTATTCAATTCAATGAAAATTACCCTTTATATTGGGTGGTCAACTAAAGTTGGGAGATATTTATTTCGCAATTATGGACTTTAATATTAGGTCAAAATTAACACATTTTCAATTAAATCGCGAGGTGGATTGAAATAAACATGGTCGCAATGAAGAAAGGACACATAGACATAGCAATTTTCCAGTGATAAAAAGCAAAATGGAGTGTTATCTTCCTAAATTAGGAGGCTTAGTTTTAATTTGAGAACAAACTTGAGCTACATTAATCTCGTAAACCTTGAAAATTTTCCACAATGACTCATTTTCTTGACGAACCTTGATTAAAATTCAATAAAAATATCTTCATCTCTGCGTCCCCCCCCCCTTATAAAAGTAAACTTAAAGCATTTATTATAACACTTTATTAAAAAAAGATAATAGAGATTATTTCTATAAATTCAGAATAATTCCAAATTTATAGAATCAAAAAAATTTTTAAATGGTACGAGTAATTTGCAATTTGTAGACACCACCAACCCTCCCCCTAAAAAAAAACCGATAATTGAGATGCAAAGTCATTATTTTCTTATCCCATTATCTCAAATGACAAGATTCTTTTGATCTCATCTCATACCAAATAATCCAAGATCAACCAACAAAATCACCCAGATACTCCTTCAAAAGAGTAATAAATAAACTTATTCTCTACCTAAACAATCCCTACTCTCATCACAAACACAAATTATACCATATAATTTGCCCATCATTCGAAAACTATATTATTACGTTTTAAGAAGCATCCATTTACATACTCATATTGTCAAGCTTCGCGCTCCCTATTGGCATATTAGGGGGTACCCAACCTTATCCCCGACAAGCAACGATTATACTACAATTTTAGAAAAAGATAGAAAATGATAGAAAATCTAGAAAAATGGTAATTAATGGTGTAATTACCGTAGTAATATATTAGAAAAATGCAATAATATACTACACTAAAATTTAGACCGTGTTAAATACATGGAAAAATTGCCAAATGTTAAGATATTTTCCTAATATTCTTCACAGTATACAAAAGAGATCCCCTTAAGTTTCCAAAAATTCTTGAATTTCCATGAAAATACCATATAAAGAACATGATCTAAATATCTAGATCTAACAATCATGTATATTCACCATCGAATTGGCATCTCAAATTCCATCAATACCCAAACAATATGAAACAAGTTGTGACCCGCTTTTACCATTGTTTATGAGGCTCACATCGTCTCGACTTGTAAACTATTACTCTGCCACTCACTCATACACAAACACTCATATACATACATACACTCGTACACATACTAGTCATGTGAATCGGAACAAGTCCCCGCAAACCACCTGTAACGGATACTAAGTAATTACTTGTCGAGTCACTAATGACCCAGAATGAGTTATGGACGATAGTCATAATAAAATTAACATGAAACGAGTTGTGACCTAAACAACAACAACCTTCCCCCCCCCCCCCATTTGACTGGGCTCGCCTCACCCTGAACCCGCCCCATTAAATATGTCTTTATGGGATCATGGAGTTCAGTAATTCACACTTAAAAAACATCCATCTTATTGGTATCTCAAGCTCCATTATCTCAAACAAAATAAGTGTTCCATTCCAACCCAATGTGATCAATTGGTGATAAAGTATAATACTTCAGTTCTCACCCTCAATATTAATCATCAATCATCACAGTCAAATCTACTTAACAATAATCAAACTGTACTCTTAACTCTTAACTCTTAACTCTTTAACTCTGAACTCTGAACTCTGAACTCTGAACTCTGAAAACTGAAACACTTCAATCACACGTGTTCAAACTAAACTAAACTAAACTAAACTAAACTGAACTAAACTGAAGTAAAGTAAAGTGAAGACTCATTCTTGGGTCCACTGACTGTACAATACGCGCGCATGTGTGATATATATACACCAACCCCCTCTCTTTTTCTTCACTCTCATCATCATTTTCATCTCTATAAACCCTAAACAAAACACCCCCAAAAATCCCATTTTACACACTTATTTTCCCATGAAATTCCAAATTTTAATAAAACCCATTTTTGTTTTCCATAATTTAAACCAATCCCCATAATTTCCATGTCATCCAACAACTTTAATAACCACCGTCTACTCACCAAGCGCAAACTGGACGACTACGATCACGCCACGTCCCGTAAGTCCTCCAAGGGCAAATCCGCCATCCTCCACCGCGGCGAGTCCAGCCGCGGTGGCGGGGGAGGCGGGGAGGAGACCAATGAAGTGTTATCTTCGTACGACGTATGGCCGCCGCGGCTGCAGCTGCAGTTCTTTGTGAAGATGATCAGCGGGGGGAAGACGCTGGTCTTGCAAGCGAATTTGGGGGATACGGTGGAGGAGGTGCACAGGAGGATCGAGGCGATTACCGGGGTGCCGATGGTGGAGCAGAGGCTGATTTATAGGGGGAAGCAGTTGTACTGGGAGCAGACGATGGAGCAATGTGGGGTGCAGAATGATGCCGGGTTGCAGCTCGTGGGACGGATGAGGAGCACGGATCATCCGAGGGCGTGGCGGGTAATTTCTGACTTGGTTAGTCTTGTTTGTAAGGTTTGTAGGAATGATGTGCCCCCTATGTTTGAGTATGGGCTTGTTAAGTCGAAATTAGACCAGTTTATGGCCTTGCCCCTTGCGAAAGGGAACCCCGATTGCGCCCTTTTTATTAATAGAATTGCGAGTAAGAATGCGAAGAGGAAGAGTGGAATTGGTGAGGATGAGGATGGGGAGGAGGGGGGTGAGGAGGTTGGGGAGGGGGAGATTAAGAAGAGTGATTTTTATAACATATTTATGGATGCGTGCGCGCCAAAGGCGTTGGTGATGATGTACATGTCGGCGGAGAAGGGGAGCCAGAATTGTGCAGACGACTGTATTAGGAGCTTTGTGAGCTTTGTGAAGGATTTGGAAGGGGATAGGAGCGAGCGGGCGTGTTGCGCTAAGACGGTCTTGGAGTTTTGTAGGTTGCTTAAGATGTCGGTCAAGGCGGCCGAGGATAATTTGTTGTACGTGCATTGTCGGAGTGCGTTGGGGTCGATGCTTGAGAAGGTGGAGGTGGCGAGGAGGGGTAGTGGGGATTTCAGTAGAGTGAAAGGAGAGGCCGGGTTTGTCGCTGTTGAGGATGTGTTTTTGTTCTTGAAGGAGGTCGGGGAGAGGTTGGTGAAGGACTTGGAGTTGAGTGCGGACGCCAATGCTAATATTGGGCCGTTGCATAGGGATGTGTGCGATTTCTCGGCTTTTCTGCAGCCTATGTTGGGTTTTATTGGGAGTGCACTTGCTGAAGCGGCATCGGCTCACAAGGGGAAGGGGAAGGGGAAGGCAAAGGTTACGCCTTTAGGGGATGAAGTTGACCGTCTATTCTATCTATTCACTGAGTTGCTCACTGGGATTGATAAGTGCCTTGGTAATATGGAGCTGTGCCTAGCTTTGAGGAAGAAGAAGGATATGGAAGCTCATCGATGCGGCTGGTCTCAGTATCTCGTAATTCTCAAGGAATTGATTAGCATTGCCGTACTTTATCCAGGCTCTGAAGATCGATTCTGGAAGGTAATGAGCCGGAACAAGGTAGCGGTGTGTGGTCTTGTGGTTCGATACGCTAATCGTGCTGATGATTATGCTTGGCTCCTTAAGCAGAAGGACCTCCTGGATTTTGAATCCAGGCGGCATCTAGCAATGTTGATGTTCCCGGAGGTGAGGGAAGATTACGAGGAATTACATGAGATGCTAATCGACAGGTCTCAGTTGTTGGCTGAATCATTTGAGTACATATCTCGTGCATCGCCGTCCTCCCTACATGCTGGTCTCTTTATGGAATTCAAAAATGAAGAAGCTACAGGACCTGGGGTATTGAGGGAGTGGTTTTGCTTAGTGTGCCAAGCCATATTTGATCCTCAAAATGCTCTGTTTGTTGCGTGCCCTTTGGACCGCCGAAGGTTCTTTCCGAATCCAGGCACGTTTTTTATTTCTCGCGGGGTTGATTTCTCTCTCCCACCCCCCTTATGATTCTGATTTCCCGTTGACTTGAGCAGACAATGTTATGAATTTAGCTGATTTAAATTTGATTTGCTGATATTAGAGTCTGACATTGCCAGTTGCCACTTGTGAATAGTTCATTGTTATTTGACTGATGAACTCTAGCTTAAAGGACCCAGTATGTCGGTATCACATCTGTGGAATTTATGATGTTAGATCATTCTCCATTTACTATTTCTTTGGCCTGAATTTCTGAGGTGTAAGAATAAATAACTATTATACAGAGATAGAGGAAACGGACTGCTATTGATATTGGCGGTCTTTGGACTAGAACTATTGTTACGGCCTCTTGGAAGCTACAGAAAGTGAAGTTAAAACAGTGGAGAGAATGAGTGTATCCAACAAGGTCTATTGGAAGAGGGGGGGGGGGGG